>CATIWK010673484.1:0-14373 GCA_949634005.1 Mallotus japonicus | reverse complement strand
TAAAAATATATAATTTTAAAAATTTAATTTAATTAATCGAGTCGAGCCGAGTCGAGCTCGAGTATATGAATTCTTTAATCGAGTCGAGCTCGAGTTTCAAAAAGAAGAGCTCGATCGAGTTCGAGTCGAGCTCGAGCTTCGAATTTGACAGTCGAGTCGAACTCGAACTTGGCAGTGTATTGACTCGACTCGACTCGATTACACCCCTAATATATACATAAAAATCTCCACTTACTTTGCATTACTAAAAATTAACAAAAATATATTATTTTTATGTGAGTTAAAAAAACTAATTTTATTGTATAATTTTAATATTTGTATTAATAAAAAATATCTTAAAATTTTAATAAAATTCTAACATAAACTTTTAGTGATATTATTAATGTAAATGGAATAATTAAAATTATTATGTAAATAATGATGCCATGATAAGAATTATGTTGAAATTTTTTTATTTATTTGTAAGTGAAATAGAGGGTTAATTTAATTTTTATCTAAAATCTAGAACTAAAATTGACATGTTTCTGGCCGAAAAAGGTTAAGGTCCAATTAAATTTATGTATTAATATATATTATGGTATAAATACGTTAAAATTAATTAATAATTATAATTAAATAACAATCAATTTATTAATATATATATTTTAAATGAAGGACAGAAATGTAAAAATGATAAAGAAAATTAATAAATAAAGGGTAGAGGGAAGGGTTCTAGGGTTTTATGGTGCTCTGTACTGTATGTAAACAGAGAAGAGGAGGGAAGAAAAGAAGTCTCTAGAACCAAAAAAATAAATTAAAAAAACAGTTGAAATTTAGTATTGGTTGTAGTATATTTTTTGGTGTGCTCTTCTGGTGTCGACTCTACGCTGCATACACAGAGATTAGAAGAAAAGAGGAGAGGAGAAGAAGATGGTGAGGCTAAGGTGTTACTTAGACATAAGCATAGGCGGAGAAGTTGAAGGAAGGATTGTCATTGAGCTCTACAACGACGTCGTTCCTAAAACTGCTGAGAATTTCAGAGCTCTTTGCACTGGTGAAAAGGGCATTGGCCCCAACACTGGCGTTCCTCTCCATTACAAGGTCACTCTCCTTTCTTCTTCTTCTTCTTCTTCTTATTCTTTTTTTTTCTTTATGTGGATACATGTGTCGATGAAATGACGATATTGTCCTTAGAATCGACGATGCTGATGTTGTTTTTACTTTTCGGAAGATTCTTGATTGTGAGCGTTCGATTGTTCTTTATGATCAAAAGTTGTAGTAATAGTAGACGACTAGTCGCAGACGACCATAGGGAATATTAAGTTTTTTTTTTTCTTTTTAACTTTTTGGATTCATTAACTGTTGTTTGTTTTGCAGTGAGAAAATCTTTAATATTAGCAATTTTCTTGTTTTTATTATGATGATGATGGAGGAGAAGCGTTGTCTATTTTTGATGAAAAGTTTTGAGAAATGAAGAAGTACACTGTTTGCAAGTATTGGGTATTTTTACTTTGGCTGCTACTTGTGTTTTTGCAAGTTTTAATATTGATATTGATATTGTTGGTTGTTGATACTTTATTTTGTTGTTAATATACCAGTCAATCTTGAGACTTAAACATGTGATTGATTAGATGTTGAATATTGTCATACACTCAACTTGTAATTTTTTTTTTTCACATTCAATTGGTTATAAAAGTGAATGCATTTGGGAGCTTATTGAGTGTGGTTTCTACTTTAATTATCTGATTTTCAGGGATGTCCGTTTCATCGTATTATCAAAGGTTTTATGGTGCAAGGTGGAGATATTTCTGCAGGAGATGGTACCGGCGGTGAATCCAGTTATGGGTTGAAATTTGAGGATGAAAATTTTGAATTGAAACATGAAAGGAAAGGCATGTTATCCATGGCTAATGCTGGTCCTAATACAAATGGATCGCAGTTCTTCATTACAACAACACGTACATCTCATTTGGATGGAAAACACGTTGTGTTTGGGAAGGTTATCAAAGGAATGGGTGTTGTTCGTTCTATTGAGCATGTTACAACCGCTGAGGGTGATTCTCCTTCTGTGGATGTTTTAATTGCGGACTGTGGGGAGATCCCTGAGGGGGCAGATGATGGCATATCCAATTTCTTTAAGGATGGTGATATTTATCCTGATTGGCCCGCTGACCTTAGTGAGAGTGCCGATGAACTTTCCTGGTGGATGGATGCAGTTGATTCCATCAAGGGTTTTGGGAATGAAAGTTATAAGGTAATAAAAATTTTATGATGTGGGTTGCACTTGTATATTTTATTTAATTTTCTTGTAGGAAGTTTACATTTTTGAATCTTTCAACGCACGAGAGTTCATAATTGTGCTTTCTGAACAATGTTCTGATTATATTCTACTTTGTTAGCATATGAAGGAAATATAGGCTGCCAGTCTCTAGCAATTAATATAATTGTTCTTTTTTCCTTTTCTTTTTTGGTTTGTTTTTGCTTAATGCATTTCTTTTATTAATGGTACATTCTGTAAATGTTTTATTGCAGAAACAAGACTACAAGATGGCTCTTAGAAAATATCGCAAGGCTTTACGCTATTTGGATATCTGCTGGGAGAAAGATGGGATTGATGAAGGTGAACAGTCTGTTTGCTCTATAATTTGCTATTATTTGATGATTAATACTACATCAATTGCTTTGTGTGTCAATTTCATCTGAATTACATATTCTTTTCTCCTGATGGCTTTACAGAGAAGAGCTCATCTCTGAGAAAGACAAAGTCACAGATTTTCACCAACAGTTCTGTAAGTTATTGTTTTCACAATCCTCTATATTATTTTTACCACTGTTGACAGTTGACAGTTGATTACTCAATTGGGCATATCATCAGGATTCAGGAACATGATTTGCTGTTAGAGTACCAGAAATAGAGTTTTTAAAATATATGATTTGTTAATGCAGCTTAACTCTAATGATATGTAAGAAAATTTTACCTTCATGTTATGGGTATTTTAGTTGTTTCTCAGTGGCATGGATGTGGGCGTTTTGGTTAGTGTGACAAAGATGCATTGAATTAGAGTGTGATGTTGCAACATTTTTTTTTGTATCTGATAGAGCTATTCTTCATTGGGACATCATACACTTGTAGAATTAGCTGGATCTCATTTTTATTGGATGCTGCTGAATTGACTGATGTTCTACTGTTTTCAATGTAGGCTTGTAAGTTGAAA
The DNA here is from genome assembly GCA_949634005.1 of Mallotus japonicus. Classification (NCBI taxonomy): domain Eukaryota; kingdom Viridiplantae; phylum Streptophyta; class Magnoliopsida; order Malpighiales; family Euphorbiaceae; genus Mallotus; species Mallotus japonicus. The sequence continues at coordinate 11,179 of CATIWK010673484.1, read as the reverse complement.
TTGGGGGATCTGAAAGGAGCATTATTGGACACAGATTTTGCAATGCGTGAAGGAGATGACAATGTGAAAGCTTTATTTCGTCAGGGACAGGTTAGCATTTGGTATCTTGGCAAAGATGACAGTATTACAAGGAAGAGAGTTTTTGCACAGGCTCTGTAGCTGCTACAGTTTGTCCTCTACCCCGGGGAAAAAAAAATTTGATGGTTTCCCTAGGGAATTTTATAAATCTGTTTTCTGCTCACTGGTCCAAAAAAGAATATATTTATGATAGCACACTTGTTGCATATGTAGGAACTGCTGCATTCTAAATGTGTAATCTTTTTTATGTTCTTTCTCACACTAATGGTTATTCTTGGTCAATCTTTCAGGCGCACATGCTTCTTAATGACATTGATGCTGCTGTTGAAAGCTTCAAGAAGGCATTACAGTTGGAGCCGAATGATGGTTAGCAATAACTTAAAACAAGAACTCTGATGTTACTTGCTAAAAAAAATTATTGGTTTGAGCTGTTAAAACATAATGGATACTTAAAAGGTTTAGTAAATGAATCCATCTAATTTTGTAGTCAATCTTGCATCAAATCTGCTGAAAGTAACTGATGCTTAATTTTATCTTGCTTTTCAGCTGGAATTAAAAAGGAGCTTGCAGCTGCTAGGAAGAAGGTTTGTAGATAAAACCAAATCTGTGACATTTTGTAGCTGTAAATGCACATTTTAAGCTGCATAGTAAATATTTCAACTTTTTACAGATTAATGATAGACGTGATCTGGAGAGAAAGCGATATAAGAAGATGTTTCAATAGCATTTACATGGTCTCCTGGTATGTGAATAATTACCTCTTGAAAATTCTTGGCCCTTGTTATGTTAAATTTCTAAAGAGCAGTTGCTATGATGTCGGTGCAGGCTGCTGATTCCTTGAATGATCAAAGTTCCAGTTTTCTCTTTCTATTTTGAGAGGTTGGTGGATTCAACTTGTTTAGGCCTTTTATGTTACAAAACTCTGTTTGTTCTGGAGTGAGTATTCAGACTGCCTTTTGGGCATGTGTTAAATAGGTTAAATACTGATACAGTTTGCAAAAGCAGTTCAAGGGGTTGAACAATTTTTTGTAGCAAAGATGGTCTTTTTATTATGTTGTACTTTCCAACGCTCTGAGTCTTTACTATTTTGCTCTGGAATGTGTGATGCGTGTAGCTTATTGTTCGGGTAATTCATTTGAGGATAGTTTACTGTTTTCTGACATTTCTAATATTGCATGACAGGTTTTGTTAAAGAGCAGGAGAATCTTAGCAAAGTCAACTGTACAAATCAGAGCCTTGAACCGATTCTTATTAGAGTTTCCATGGAAGTCAATTAGGAAAGTAGAGAAACCTGGAAGTGGTCAATGTGTTCAAATTGATGGATATTTGATGGTCATTTCCCCTGAAAAGTTGAGAATAAATATAGACGTTTTTGACTTTTGGCCAGATTTATTTTCCTGCTACTTTAATGGTGCGATAATCTTTATTAACAGCATCAAGAATCTGCCAAGAACTTTTCATTGATTCAGGTTGTGGGGATTCTTCACCCTTTATGTTCCCTAATGATTTCTGTGGGCCCTTATGATCAGATGCTTTATCTTCATGCAGCAGTAATCCTTTGATTTGCCGTTTGTTTATTTTTGAATATCAGCATCTGATTCAGAATCTGGCGTGTCAGTGTTGAATAATCTTTTGTTTATTCCAAAACCGAGAGTAATCATTCTATTCACAGTATTCCTTGGTTTTGGATTCTCCTCTTCCTGTCATTGGCTTCACATTGTTTGCTCTGCTTGAATTGGCTTCGTTTTTTTCTTAAGAAGAAAATAGGAGTAAAACTTAGAAAGAAGATAATGTTATTTTTTTTGTTTATTTTTTTTCTCTTATGTTTGAATTGAGAAAAATAAAAATAAGAGAGGAAAGAAAATAGATGACTTTTGAATTATTATTTTAATTTTTTTATTCTAAAATTTGAATTGTATTTAGTTATTTTTTATTTTTTAATGATGAAAATATCACTAATTAATCATTTAAAAGTGTATCTTTGTATTTTGCAAATAGGTCGATCTATTAGAATTTATGAACAATTAGATTTTTTCTGAAAGAAGAGAGAAAAAGAATAGCTAGGTTTAAAGGAAAAAGGAACAAAAAATATAAATGTCAAAAGTAAATAAGCGTAAAATTGTAAAATTAAATGTGTTATATACTTTTCTTTTTCCATTTTCTCTCCAAATTGGAGAGACAAGTTGGAAAGAAAATTAAACTCTACTTCTTTCCTATATTTTCCTTCCTTATTTCAAGCAATAAAAAGTAATTTTTCTCCCTTTTTTTTCCTACTTATTTTCCATCTCACTCATTTTCCTCTATTCCAAACATAGCTTAATAAAAGATTCTTCTTTCAAAAGGTCATCTGCACCAAGCAATTGTTTAATTGCAAGTTTGATGGCACTATATTTACACTCAAATCATGGGTGCTGAAACCTGATATTAACAAAAGTTTTTTTTGTGGTTTTACGAATTTGGTCACAATCAACCAATGAAGCCAAGTTTCATCTTAGAAAAAAGAACCGGAAATCAGCTCACTTTACTTTTTTTTTTTTTTCCATAATGTTTACTCCAATAAAAAATTTCCTTCCATCTTCAGCCTCAGGAATCGTCACCAACATTATCAAAAAAGCAACTATGGAGCTATGAATATTTCAGCAATGACACTTTAATGCTTACTGTTCATCTATAGAGGCAAGGCAAGCAATTTGCTAATCCACACAAGATTAAAAAAATAATAATAATAATAGAGAGGAGCGGGAACATATTTGATTCAAAAAGCCACAAGCCATCGATATTTCAGTACAAGCTACAAGTTGTAGTTGTCAAGGCCCAGATCCCTCAGAGCATCAGTAGCAGCATCCTTGCAGGTTTCATGGCTTTCCTTTGCTCTCCTTATAATTTTCTCAATGCCATTGTTAAGCAGGAGCACTCTGTAAAATGAAAATTGTTTTAGCCTAAATAGTTGCTGCAGGGAACCGGATCATAAAATCATAATGCAATAATGCTAATAGCACTAGTCGCTGGTCTGTCAGAACTATGTTTAAATTAAACATTGTTTGTACGGGGAAAAAGAACTTGCCTATTCTCTGGGTTCCTGACTACAAGATTCCGAATCATGTAGCAAGAGTTCCGCTGTAGTAGTGGTGCAGAAGGAAACTTCTGCATGGCTTGGATGGCGAGGTCTCCAGCTCCAGCTTCAATGGCACATGATGCGTTATCTGGGGATCTTAAGCAGAGTATAGTGATGATGGGCATAATCTGAATCACAGAGCAAAACTTCAAAAATGCATTCAAAAGGCAACTGAAAAAAAAAATGCTGCAAACAACCAGTGCCTTACAAGTACACAACCAGTAACTTGCAGTCCACAGTGGCCACTAGGCTTGAGCAAGAGAACTTTATAACTAGTATGACACAAGCACACAACCGGTATCATCTCAATTCCTACTTTTTCGAGTGACAAGCCTATGACAGGGATAATCATGTTGGTGCCAATGGACATAAATAACCGAGATAGTAGTTAAATAGCAGACTACTACCAGCACGTGAAATGTAAGGCACATTAAAAATCCAAGGGGAGTAAGAGAGACAAATAAAGCATTTCATTTTGTCACATCACAAAACTAATATGGACATTATCATGATTGGTGAATATACAAGACTTGAATTCTGGGTTCTACCTCTTGCAGTACGGAAGGGACATCAGAAAATCTGGCTGAAAGTTGGATTAGCCTGTCCATGCCACCTTTCTCTATGATAACACTCTTATTTGAATCACTTCCTGCCAACTAATCAAACAAAAAAATATAAGGCAGTGGTGTATTGCTCGGGAAGAAATGACACTTATTTAGAAGATACAAAGATACATCAGGCATATCTGTTGATCGCTGATTACTAATTCAGATTGACCTAACAATCAAAGATACTTCATCTCACCATTTAGAAACATAAGAAGTGAACTTGAAAAAAGTGAATCATCAAATGTGCAACTTTTACAAGATATGTGCAACTTTTACAAGATATATGCAACTTCACAATGATTGTTATCCAATTAGTTTTTGATGGAATCATAAAAACCAATATGACATCTCACCCACCCATAAAACTGAAAATTAAAAATGGTACTTATACCCATTTCTCATGCAAAAGGATTGGTAAGAAAGTTGTGAAGTCTTACTGTTGCAAACATAAGTTTGTTTCACATGGCAAACGGATATAATAATGAAAAGTAAAAATGTGAACTTCAACCAAGGTGCGTTGTTGGCCTTGCTGTTGACAGATATTTGAATCAAACGATACTGAAATATCTTTATACCTTAGATAACAATGAACAACAAGTTGTAGCTACTGTTTTGTTGCCCTGTTCACCACTGCCATCAATACATTGGAGAATTGCATCAATGCCACCTTTTTCAGCAATGGATTTACATATTTCATCCTGCATTCAAAACGAAGAATTGGAAAATAAAAGAAACTTACAAATGAATGAAGAAAATTCTCCAAGTGAACACCTTTCTAGCATGCAAAATAACAGTGCTCTTAAATGTAAGACTAACTAGTCTATCATTCTGAAGTTACTCTACCTCTACAAAATGTTAAAACTAGAAGGGAAAAAAATTCTGAACATAATGTGAACATATTAACCTAATGGAGGAAGATTATTCAAGCAGCCAACATCTTATTTGGGATGAAGACCTGATTGAGTAGAGTTGAGAGTGTTTCATTTATAACAAGCAACCGAGGTGTCCATACACTGGCAAAAATTTTAACTTTTTTCATGTGTAAAATTATAGTCAACGTGAAATTAGAGCTTCCAAATGATGCTTCAGTTATCTAATGCGGTCTATCAAAATCAAACCCCCAGTGCTTCTTAAAGTTGTATATCATAAAGGTCATCAAAATAACGTCATTCTCTAGAAGCTCGCAAAATAATGTACTTGTGAGGACAAATGGTATATTGTGGAGTATCATTTTTTTTTTTTTTTGGTTGCCAAATCATTAAATTGTCAAGCAGCTATGCTAGCACATATGAAAATGCAATACTACAACAGAATTTGACGAAACATATTTAAAGCACGGATAAAAACTTCCAGGCTCTTCTTGTACACAAGTGTACAAAGTACAAACTATTAGCAGCTAATAAAATAAAATCCAAGAAAATTCCATTATTAGAGTGACATAAGCATCTTTTTTTATTTGAATAAACTCACATTGACGGCAACAGCCTTTAGAGCTATGCATGCTGAAACTAGACTAGGCGATGTAAGCCCTCCTTGTAATGATTCCACAAGAGCTCCTGCAATACCAATCTTTGCAAACCTCCGTGCAAAACCATAAACCTGAAGTTTGCATGGATATCAGTTAATTTTAGGAAAAACTTTTCCATCTGGCCATGGTAAGCACTACCATTTGAATGCAAAAACTACAGATCAATGATAGGACAAACTTAGCATGGCAGCCTCAGTGTTCCATGAAATTGAGCCTTCTCTAACTTTAAAACCACATGCATAATTGGTTAATCAATTCTTCTTAGAATATGAGTTCAATTGTGCCAGTTTAAAAAAATCTATTTCAGTTTTACTTACTTGGGAAGCTACAACACGATTATCATCAGGTGTTAACAGAACGCGTACGGCATCATATAAACTTAGGACACTGCCTTTATGCTGTCCATTCAGTACTTGCAAAATAAGCTCATCAATTTTTAATTCCACGAATGATTGTTTCAGAATCTCATTTCCAGTTGCAGCTGCAGCAACAACACTAAAACCACTGTCCAAGATGTCTAAATTCTCACTTCCATCCTTTAGTATCCTGGCCAACATTGTTGGCCCCCCACTAGAACGAAATACTTCCGTACTTTGGACATCTGCAGAAGAACAGAGATAAAACATCCAAACACCAATAAGAATCAATTAAACATTCACCAGAATAGCAGTTCTAGGATTACGCTACTAAAAGAAGCATGAGTAAGGGCCAAAAACTGACTAATAAAATCTAAAGCAATCCCATCTCTTACAAAGATGAATTCTTCAAGTTACAAAGATAATAACCGCAATCACTTTATACTGAATGGGGTGCTTTCTTGTTCAAATAACTCAAAATTTAATATTAAAAAAGTTTTATTTATTTATTTTTTTAAACTGCAACATCTGAAACAGTTTATGAACTAGCTTATACTTCACAATTCACAGCATACTCACCATAAATGAACAAAGCCAAAGTCTTCAAAGCCAAAACAAGAACATTCTGGTATTGAATTGGTATCTTAGAACATAAAGAGCAAACCAATTCCAAACCACCATTTTTAACAGCAATAGCTGCATTTCCAGACCCCTCACTACAAAATCCTGTTAACTTATCAAATGACCCACCAATCTCACCAATATCGTCACTACTAGTAATTGGGTCGTTTGAAATGGAATCAATTGCTTTCAATCTATCCAAACACTGCATAATTGGATTGTCTTTGGCAGTACCCTCTCCTGGAACGCAAGTCACAATACCGGAAAGATCGACGCCTTGGAGGGTAAGTGTTTGGATGGCGTCCTCAAGTGCTTCTGTTGGGTCCATGCCCAAATCTTCCATGTTTTCTTTCACTAGATCATCGAATGCTTCTTGAGAAATTGTACGGACATTCTTGTTTGGTGGGCCCATTACTCTCCCTCTTTCTTTCTGGAAGGTGAAGGTGAAAGTGAAAGGTGAAGGTGGTGGCGGTGACGGTGACGGAAGGGTGGAACTGTGAGACAAGTGTTTGATACTACGACTGAGAGTGTGGGAACGGTGGAGAAAGAGAGAGATCTCAGATTTGAATTTTCAAACGTAAATATTATAAATAGGGAAAATCAAATATTATTTTTATCTAAATATTTTCAACATTTTATTAGCTGAAAATTAAAAATTACATGATAATAAGTACAAATATCTTTTTATTTATATTTTTAAAAATATTTTTATCAAAGTTTTTATTCAAAATGTTACTTTAAATGATACCATTTTGTTTGATTTAAATTCATTTTAGATTTTTTATTTAAATCCATTATAAATAAAATTTGTTTGTAAATAAATTTTTATATTTATTGTGTTAAAAAAATTATAAAATTTATTTCGAATAAATAAATATTTTATTCGAAATACTTTAATTTATTAGAATTGCTCTTTATATATTATTTCTTTTTGAACTGACTCTTTATATATTATTAGGTTAAAATATAAAAAGAAAAAAATGTGAAATAATATATGCAAATTAAAAGTATTTTATTGTAATAATTTTTTTAAAAACGTAAAGTTTGTTCAAAAGTTCTATGTAACACATCATATAAAAGATTTGAGTTATATATGAATTTTCATGAATAAATTTGAATATATATAAATTTTTATTTATACAAAACATAATGGAAGGGAAATTTTTTTTATTTAACAATTAGCCTAGATAATTAAGTCTCTTAAATTAAAATGAAAGAGCTAGAGAAAGTTGACGGATCGAATACATCTCTCAACCAAATGCTTTGATCCCATAATAGCATTTTTTATCATCCGTGAGCTAGACAATGGAAGCGAATTTACTCCCAAAATCTTATAGTAAGAAGAATTCAATTAATCTCTACAAAAGAGAAAATCTAAAATAGTCTTAAAAAAAATTGCGGAAAGATCAAGAAAATCAGACAATCATAAACACAGAGCTTTGATGGATTTGGATTATGGAAAGAAAAAGATTTCATAGAAATCTACAACACCATTGTTGACTTTGGTTGAACTGAACTTTGCATTCTTGTTATGTACAGCTGCGCTTACAACAAACGTCTTGCAGTATTTCATTTCTATATACACAAAGGTAGCTGCGGTATCTCTACTACTCAACAACACAACAGCAACAACATCATGAGAACACAACAAAAACATCATGAGATCCGTGTAATGAACTCCGTATATAAATTGTTAACAACATCCCTCTTCCACAGACACAAATTATATCCATCTTCAGACACCGAGAAGATCAGGTTCTTCACTCATCTAAAGGAGTTTCACCTAAAGGTTGGGCAGCAGCAGCCAAAAGCCTGACACGGCGGGAAAGTCTTCGTCTGCGGTAAATGCCAACCAAACGCAGGACAAGAACAAGAGCAATAGCAATATAATCAAACAATCTAACAATTCCCAAACCTCCTGCATAGCACCAGCCATCATACCCACTGTCACACACTTTAAATCAACAGTAAATGGAAAGACTTGTTGAAGATACAAGTAAAAACAGTTTTTTTAACACAACTCATTTATAGGCTTGTTTATGGGAATGTATAGGAGAGCAAGACCTTAGACACTTGCATTTTACAGAAGCATTAAAATGTTTAAGCCTTGTAATATTATACCCGTACAAGAATCTTACCTGTAGGAATAAAGTTAAATGGAGTGGCAGCATATAACACACTAAGTATCATCTGCATATGTAAAAGACAATCAGATTATGCTCAGTGAACAACTGCAAGATTAATTACTAACTCAAATTTTTTTTCCCACATTGTTGTTCGATCGGACCACTATCATAGATTAATTTAGTAACCCAAATTTTCGTTCCTACATTGTTGATTGATGGGACACCAATATACGTTTATCATTTTCAGACTGTTTGTCAATATGTTGATTTTAAATAATTCAGCACTCTAAAATAGAATCAAGAAAAGATCTCAACAAGATCGGACATAACATTTCATAAAAATATAACCCATTTTGTATGAGGAAAAAAAAAAGCTGAACTTACAGCAAAAATGCGCATTTCTTGAAGATAAGAATTTGGTCTATCAGGATCCATCATGTGTAGAAAAATTCTCTTCATGAATAACGGCAGCTCTCGCACTTTCTGTAAAAAAGAATGCATCACAGATCAATTAAACAAAAGACAAGTTTCCCACCAACGAATATAACAAAAACGAGCAAAGCTTTACAACATCGCATACATGATAATGTACTATCAAAGTCTCAAGCAAATTAAAGAGTGAGTCCACTAAAATCAGTACAATAAATCTCAATTACCTGAACAAGACCAAATGCACCTCCAACGAAAAGGCGGTTATACCTATGAACATTTTCGACAACTTTCATAACTTCCCGATCTTGCTGCTGCTGCTGCTGCTGCTGGCTATACAGAGATGGCTCTGGTGTTAGCTTAGTGATACTGGAAGCACACATAGGACACTTGCAGGGCTTAGATGCTGCTGAATAATTCCAATACTGCAAAATGCAACTTCCTGCAACAAAATCAAGTTTCAATTGTCAAAAAGTACCAAATTCATGACCAAACCCTAACTCAACTCAACTCAAGTATTGAAAGAAATTAAAGAAGACCAACCGCAATACCAGTGGCCGCAAATGGATTTACAAGGAACAGTAAAGGCACCGAAGCAAATAGGGCAAACATCATCAGCTGGTGGTCCACCATAGCTAGAGTTTTTCTCCGTCTGCTCTCCGTCACCACCATCACTAACAGCAGCAGCAGCAGCAGCAGTGGTGGCGCTACGGCTGTTACCGTCTTTAGAACTTTCTCCAGCTGAAACGATGACGTTTGATTCGGTCGCCGATAGCGTTCCCTGTGCAAGACGCGGCTTCCATGTCTCCATTTTTCTTTGTTTTTTTCAGAAGCTACAAAAACCAGAAAAATAAATAAATAAATAAATAAATATAAATAAAACTCTGAAATAATCGAAGAAGAAAATTAAATGCGCGGTGCAATGGCAGATGTGCAGCTGGAGTGGGCAGGGTTTTTGGGTCGGATTTTGAGCTGTGAAATAAAATTTTTTTTTTGGTAAATTTTTTTTTTTTATTTTGCCTCACCATCCCTTATTAAATTAATTATTGAAAAAGAATTAATTTAATATAATCACATACATTACCTCTTAAAATTATAATTTGCAATTATAATTATATTTTTTTAATTAATTTTAATTATTAAGTTAACTTCAAATATATATATATACATATGTGTATTTTGTCTGTTAAGTCAGTTTTGAATTATTTTTTTAACCGAACTGAATTATATAAAAAGTCGAATAGAATTAAATTAAACAAAAAATTGAACTGAACTAAAAATTTAAATTTTTAAAATTAAAATCTAACAGACCGAATCAAACTAATTTTCACAAATATTAATCATTTTACAATTTTTTGTATTAAATTTTTATTCTATTTAAAATATTTAAAAATAAAAAAATATAATTTCAATTTGTTCGATTATTTCAATTAACTAAACTTTTAAATACAAAACATAACTGAACTGAACCAAAATTTTAATTCAATTCTATTTACAAAAATGAAAATATAAAATAAATAAATTGAACCGAATCCCGGTTCGATTTTAGTTTAATTTATTTGAAACTCTATATAATTTATACTATTTCTGTATAAATACTAATAAAAATTATCTGTCCCTATCGCCATCTCTAAATTTTTTCTTGAACAAAAAAATATCAACTTAAAAAATATATATATAATAATGCCAAAAGTAAACAGTCTTTTGATGATTCTTTTAAAATTAATTGTCGGCAAGCTGAAAATAAGACAAAATATTCGGTGTGCTTGTCACGTGAACACATTATCCATAAGCATTTCTTTTTTCTATTATTCTCTTTTTTTTTCTTATAAATTATTTATTATAAAATTAATAAATTTCATTAAGTATTAATAAATGAAAAATTTAATTTTGGAATATCTTTTTTTCACTAAATCAAACATAAGGAAAAAAAATCAAAATTAATCAAGAAGCCTTGTGTATAAGAGTTCATAGACTCATTTTCCATGTTTTTGTTAATTAATAACTATAACAAACCATTTTGTTAAAATATCTTATTTATTTATTTGAAAATCAAATTTGAAAAAAAAAATTACAATTAACATATAAATTACACCACATATTAAAATTAAAATTTTTATTATTTTGAATAATTTAATTTTTAAAATTTTATATGAAATTTTAAATATTTTGAATAGTTCAAATGTGCTTTCAGCCTTTTTAAATATTTCATGGGGCTTCCAATCTATCTTTGTCTACTAAAAATTGATGGCCTAGCCTGGGTAGACCGAACCACTAAAAAATTAGTATAAAAATGAAACACATTAAATAAGTTTTTT
>CATIWK010673359.1:0-23211 GCA_949634005.1 Mallotus japonicus | reverse complement strand
TGGATCACGGATCAAATTTTAGGCTAAAAGGGAAGGGCTGGTCACCACTTACAAGATTTGAAGAGATTTGAGATCTTTATAAGTTTCTGGCAAATTTCCAGTTAACTTGTTTGAATTCAAATCACTGAAACAAGGGTTATATGTATACCCATTTGATGGTTCAAACAAAAGTTAATTCACTACTATACTTTGTCCTAAAAGTTTTATACTTACAGGAATAGAAGGTTGCTCAATTTTCCAAGTTCTGATGGAAGTAGACCAGTGAGGTTATTCTCCGCTAATGTCCTAATTAATTAATTAAACTCATTACGGGAAGCTTGAAAGTTCTTAGAAAGGGGAAAGTAAAGGAATTTAGAGTTTATACATAGTCTCAAGATTTCTGAGTTTGCCAAGTTCTCCAGGAATTTGACCAGATAGCCTATTGTTTCTCAAACGCCTGAAAATTATCCCAAAAGAGTCAAAAAAATTTCTTAATCTAGACAGCATATTTATGGAAATGGAGGTGGAATCAAATACCAGAACAAGATCTCCAGAAAATGAAAATAAAAATGAAGCAAATTAATTGTGACTCAGAATGAACGAAACTTACAGATATTGAAGGTATGTCAGATTCCCGAGTGATGAGGGTATAGAACCTTTGAGAAAGTTACCATCAAGATTGCTGCGGCATGCATTAAGTTAGCAATTGCAATCAGAGTGAATATTATATTTATGATATCGATATGTTTGTTCAGCTGATTTACATTTCATTTGGAAATGAATTACAAATGGAATTCATTTGCAAATAAATTTTTATTAATGAAATGTGTTTGGTTTAAATGAATAGTTTATGGAATTCATTTGAAATGAATTCCATATTTTGTTATATTGTGTTTGGTATAAATCTTAAATTCAAGTTTTTGTCAAAAATACCCCTTTAAATATAAAGATGTATTTGAAAATAAAAACAAGGAGTGGTGTTTTAGTCATTTAAGAGTATAGACTTAAATTTGTGGAATTCATTTGGAAATTCCAACCATTTTGATAAAATTTGGTTTAGTTATAATCAATTCCACAATTTTAAAAATTTGGAATTGTAAATGAATTCCATACAAAATTCATTTAAATCAAACATACATCATTTGGATTTGCAAATGAATTTCATAAAATTTTGTGGAATTCATTTATACCAAACACACTCTTAGGTAGTTAATAAAATTTCTTCATCAAACAGCTAATTAATTTTATATAAATATTAACTTGATCAAAATTAAATTCTGATTGGGAATTAATGAAACTTACAGATATTGTAGGGATGATAAATTCCCGAGTGATGCAGGTATGGAGCCATTGAGAAAGTTATAGCCAAGATAGCTGTCTCATTATATTTATTTATTAAATTAGAAATTGGTCAGAGCAGCAGCTAATTAAGAGAGCTCATAGTGAGTATTTGATGAAAATACACTTACAGAACCTCCAGTGATTTGAGATTCTCCAACTTGCCAGGAATGTTGCCATGAAGACCCATGGAGCCAAAATCACTGTTTAATTAAAGGTAATTAATTAAAACCCGTAAAAAAAAAAAAAGGTCAGCCATTAGCTTTTTAGAGACAATTATGAAAAAAGTAAACTTCAACTCTACGGACAAAAATTACCTTCTGACTACAGAATTTTCTATTGTCAACTTTAAGATTTGAGAAGTTTTAAAATTTAGGTCAAATAATCAATATCTGTCAGTTCAAGTAATAAATAATTTAAATTTCTTTAAATAAAGTTTATATCTGAGTTTTATATATAAAAAAAATATATGCTAAAAAAGATTTACTCTTTTATAAATCCATCCAGAAATTACATACTATTCTGAAACCTTGTAGTTACCAAATACTGAGAATATTAGATGAAAAAGATTAAGTCAAATAAAAAAAATCATTTGAGATTTGAGAAAAATTAAATAGTTAGGTCTGAGCGTGGCTGCTTGTATAGTAGGCTAAGAAGCACAGATACTTCAAATAGGATGGAGTGTCCGTGTCGGACACATTTTGGACACGGACATGCACTCGACACGAGTTCGACACGGCTGGACATGTGTCCTATTATTTTTTTATTATTTTTTTGGACACGCGAAGGACACGGCTGGGACACGTTTAGGATATGGCGGGACACTTTTTTAGGACATTTTTTGCTCCATTTTTTGTATTTTTAGCTCCATTTTTTGTATAAGTCATGTATATTGACCACTTTTTATGTTTGCCTTATATATGACAATGATAGATAATTAATTAAATGATTATAGTAAGTGTTTAAATTTCATGAAATTTTTATTTTATCACACTAGCTTCATTTTTTTTAAACAAATCATCTTTATATAATAGAAAATAATACACATTATATATATATATATATATATATATATATATAACGTGTCCAGCCCATGTCGTGTCATTAAATTTTAAAAACGCCGTATCTCCATATCCGTGTCCCGTGTTTGTGTCCGTGCTTCTTAGATAGTAGGCCTTAGATGGTGAGATTATATTTTTAGTTAGTTTCCTTTTGGCTCCTGCTTGTATAATGCACAAACATTCGTTGTACCGGGGTAAAGTTTTTACTCCCCACAGTTTCTGCAATGAAATCTTGATAAAAAAAAAAAAATAGTAATTTGATCTAATTTTTTTTTAGCTGATTGAAGTAGTTTAATTCCCACTATAGGAGAAGAGTAAGGAGGATTGAAAATTTGAATCCACTTTTTGCCACTTGTGCTATTCATAGGAGACAATATTCAACAATAATTTTAATAGTTTTGAAGTATAAAACTTTTATTCATATATAAATTAATTTTTTCTACTATCTTTCCAATTAAGTCCTACAAGAAATTCTTTTTATAATGAAGTTCTAAAAGTTTTTTTTTTTAAATTTCCGTTAGTCAACATTTACAATCAAACTTTTTTATTTACATTTTAGTCCTAAAATTATAAAAAAAATGTTACTTTTGATATTTTAAATAAATAATGTTTTTATTTTTATCTATGATATATTGTTTAACTTTCATAATAACTATATAACTCACAAACATAATTTCAAAAAAATTAAATTAAAAAATATATTTTTCTTAAATTATTAGTTGTATTAAGAATGATAAAGAAAAATAATCAAATATTCTTAATTATTTTTAAATATATAATTTCAATTAATATATCATAAATGAATAGATGTTTTTATAAGGATAAAACTCAATTAATTTTGTCAATATTATAATTTGGGTTAGATTTAAAATATTTTTTAAACTCAATCAAATTTGAATTAGAGAAAATTTTAAAACATATTTCTTTCTTAGGCTATTTTATAACAAATATTTGAACAATAGAGTAAGTGAACATATATTTTTTAATAATTTTAATTGTTAAAATAAAATATAATTAATTTAAGATAATATATAATAAAATTTTTCTATTTTATCTTAAATTAATTATATTTTGTAATAATAAATAAAATTATTAATTAAAATATTTATTATAAACTAGCCTAATTTATAAATATTTTTTAAATTGTCTAATTGAAATACAGCTGAGTTCAAAATTTTTATAAAATATAACACAAATTATATTATTGACAAAACTAATTGAATTTATCCCAGTGTAAAAATATTTATTCATTTAATTTAAGATATATTAATTATAATATATATATATATATATATAGTGTTAGGATTGAAATGTAAGAAAAATTTGATTTTGAGGGTTGATTAATAGATAGGACTAATGAAAAGTTTTTTTTTTTTTTAATTTATAGAACTTGATGGTAAAAAAATTTTGTATAGGACTTAAATTGAAAAAAATAATAAAATTTATAGGACTAATAATGATGTTATCCCTAATTATAACCATGATAATGAAACCAATAATAATAATAATAATAATATATTTTAGTATTTACAATTTCATTAATTGTATAATTTATATTTTTATTACTTTAATATTACAATATATGATGAAAATTAAAAATTAATTAATTTGTTATGTTCCACTAATTTTAATAGTAAAGCTAATAATTAATATATTATATTTTAATATAAAGTAATCTCTAATAAATGGAAAAACCCATTATGTGGCCCCCAAACTTATGTGGTTTGTTTTATTGAGCCCTTATATATTTATTGTGTCTTAAAAGACCCTTAAATATTTATTTGATACAACATTGAATCATTTTTTAACAAAAAAATGGAAAGTAGAATTGATGTTTAAGGGTTTGATGTTGTATCAAATAAATGTTTAAGAGTTTAATGTTATATCAAATAAATGTTTAAGGGTTTGATGTATATCAAATAAATGTTTAAGGGTCTTTTAAAACACAATAAATGTATAGGGAGTCAATAAAACATACCATGAAAGTTCGAAGGTCACATAATGGATTTTTCCTAATATCATCATCATTATTATTATTATTATTATTATTATTATTATTATATAATTTATTTTTATTACGTTAATATTAAAATTATAAAAGCTGATAATGTATTATATTAATATACATATTATATTAATATACATATTAAATTACATTTATATTTCTAAACTATAAAGAAACTTGAGTGTTAATTATAATTTTTAAAAATAAAATTAACTTATAAATAAATAAAAGTTTTATATTTCAAAATTACTAAAAAATTATTGGTGAACAAATAAGTTTATATTAATATAATATATTATTAAATTTTAAATTCTACAAGTTGCAAATGAATTAAATATAATTTTAAAATTAATTTTTTAATTAAAAATTCTTTTCCTAATATAAGGACTTATTTATTGACTATTTAAAATATTATGAAGATTTGTAATTTGTTAGAACCCATGACCTCATTTTATAATATCTATCACCTGAGCTACTAGACTACAAAAGGAGGACAAATCATATTTTATTTGAACAATAATTCTATTATTAATATGAATAAGATATTAAGAATTATAGAAATACTCTTAAATGAATGTGAGTTTTTTAACAGTAGTAAAATGAATATTAAGTATATATAAATTTTGATTAATTTTATGCAATATGTTTTATATTTAACATCGAATAATGCATATTATATGCATGTTTGATTTTAAACTTTATCAATTAATAAATATTATTTTTTTTATGACTATGTAGAAGTGATTCTTATATAGATTATAACTATAAGAGCATCTCCAATAGATTTTTTATTTAAGTAAAATTCTTTATTTTAAAGAGTGAAACCAAAAAAATGGTCTCCAATACACTCTCTATATTTTTGTTTTAGAGTAGAGAGTTGTAGAGAACCAAACCTCACTCTTTACTCTAAAATATTTTAATTCCCCATGCAAAATATTAATTGATGTTTATCTATTTATTGAAAATAATTTTCTCTTTCATCAAATGGAAGAAAAAAATTAAATAAATAAAGGGAAATCTTGTAAAAAATAAAGGAGAAAAAAATTAAGCATTAATTTTTATTGGATAAAGCAAAATGAAGATTAGAAATATATAGAGTCTACTGGAGTTATACAAATTTCTTCACTCTTTATATTTAAAAATTCCTTTAGATGTTTTTTATTGAGCAAAAGATGTTCTTTAAAATACTATTGGAGATGCTCTAAAGAGGATAAAGTGTAATTATTTTATTTTTTTTTAGTATATAAATAACGAGTCAAAAAATAATAATAATAATAATAATAATAATAATAATCACACGAGAAAAAACTAATTAATTAAAAAGAAAAATGATAAAAAACACATTAATATAGATGCTCACATATACTGGAGATACGTGAGATCAGACACATCTTCACTGATACTCCCACCGTAGTCCATAGCTCTAGCAACTTTACTGTATTTAGAAATGAATGGAGTTAATTAACACAAGAAATTAAGAAAATACGATCATTTAGGTTGAGAAGAAACAATCTTACATCCCAACAATGTGGCAGAAGGGGTTGTAGCTATTGCAGTCACATTCGATGTCGATAGCCTTATCATTTGAATCATTTTTTAAACAAAAATCACCCGAAATGGATGGCGGATATTGCAAACTTAGTGCAGATAGAACCTCTGTCAGCGCTTTCACTGCAACAAATTTGAGAAAAAAAAAATTTCTATGTAATTTGAGTTTACAACCATCTCTTTTTCACTAGAACATATATATATATACACACACAAGTGCATACACTAAAAACACAAAATTACCACAGAATTTAGTGATAAAAATTTCTATCATTAATGATGAAATATATATACCTTCATCACATGGCAATCCTCTATCTATATTGCAGTCCAAGCTGATATTATTTTGATTTGGTGATCCGTCTGGTACCACCTGTGCTTTCAACCCAGAAAATTGTAGAAGATGGAAAAGGAGGAGGAAAGGGACAAGCTTAGCAGTAAGCAACATTCTTCTTCTTTCAGCAATCTTCAATTTCATCAATATTTGAAAGCTGAGAAAAGATCAATGAACTATATATAATAGGCTCTTGCAATAGTACATGTGTACCTATACAAATAAATTTAAATTGTTAGATTAATTTTTATTTAGTTATACCTATTGATTTATCCTGTGTATCAATATTTGTAATATGCATCAGTAGGTAATTATAATTAAATATATACTAATCTAACAATTTAAATTTTATTTGTATAGATACACATGTATGCATCTATATAATAATATCATCATCGACCATATATATTTATAAACATGGCAACTGCTATTTCAGTGTTAAAATGTCTCCATTACTAGAATAGAGTATTTGACATGATTATTGTTCTTTTCCTTTTGGCAATACCTATCAGTACCGAAAATCAAAATCTTTTTCTAGTATTGTAAATTTATATTAAATTTTAAAATGTGTTTGGTATAAATGAATTTCATAAAATTTTATGAAATTTATTTGCAAATCCAAATGATGTATGTTTAATTTAAATGAATTTTGCATGAAATTCATTTGCAATTCCAAATTTTTAAATTTGTGGAATTGATTATAACTAAACCAAATTCTATCAAAATGGTTGGGATTTCCAAATGAATTTCACAAATTTTAAATTTATACTTTTAAAATTTGACAAAGTTATTGTAATTTAATATATTATTTACAATTTTAGCACAATTATAAAAATAAAATATACATATAGCATCCAAAATGAAATAGCTAATTTATTTTTTAAATACCATATATACGTTCTGTAAAATACTAATCATAATAGTAAGTTACATTTTAACTTGAATAAGTTTAAAAAAAATATATAAAAATGGGAATGAAAAATTTATTTAATTTGTAAAAATTATATGTTTATCTCTTTTTGTTTAACTAGTTAATTTCTTCATATGATTCATATAAACCACAATAATAGAAGTTAGCTAATCCATTTTTTTTTATGATGTTAGCTAATCCATGTATGTGTTTTATTTTTTATTTTTAACTGAATTATAATTGTGTTAAAATTGAAAATAATATATCAAATTGGGTTAACTTTATCAAATTTTAAAGTTTAGTGTAAATCTATAAAAGGTAGAAAAAATCATAATTTTTGATACTAACAGATGATTTGAAAAATAATTAGCGACTTTTTTTACTAATTATTGATATATTTTTTACATTCTTTCACCACCCATGATAATTCTTTTCTTTTCTTTTCTTTTCTTTTCTCTTTTGCTTTATTTACTCAGACTGTGTTATTGTGCCCTCCATTTAGTTAGTAAATAAAGTCTCTCCATAAAGGACAATTTAAAGTTAGTAATAAATTATAATATCCCCAATGGAAAAGAAAAAGGCATGATGTTTCCTATATTATTGTTTGTTTCCTTCTTTTCAGGTGAAGAAAGAAATGGCTAAAGTAGCAATTTGCCTCTTAAATTTATAATGAAGCGCCAATACACTCAAAATTAATATTCTAGTCATGTTATTCAAAATATTTTACATTTTGATTAATTAGTCCCAAAATTTTGGAAAAATAGAAAGCGGACACACTTTCTTCATATACAATATTGAAATAATCTTTTTTTCTGAGTACGCTATTTTAAAATAATTTCAAATATGTCACATTTTTTAAATTAGGAATGTTAATACTTATAAAAACAATAATATTATTAGTATTTTGAGATAAAACAGATTAAAATAGTGATTATTTGTTTTAAAATTTATCTCCCATTAGTCTTTAAGAGTGAATGTAATATGAACTCTTAAATGTAGAGCTAATTGATCAAAATATATAATGTTTTAAATAAAATGATAAGAAAGCTAATTTGAAATTGAATTGCCCATTTGTTACAAATTCAGGAACAAATTATATACTACTATAGTCGTGAAGAAATTTTAGATTTCTCTTTTAACGTGGATAACGTGGATCAACTTTAGGGCACTGTTTATTTGAGTAAAAAAACCTCAGTGGAATAAAGGAGCAAGTTTAGTACACTTGTTCCTCTAAAAAAAAAAAGGAACAAAAACAAAATTAAAGGAGTGATAAGCACCCACTGCAGCTTACTAAAGAAGCAATAAGTATTTTATATAATTATAGGACATTCTTTATTTATGTCTTGTTATTTTTATTATTATAAGAATTATTAATTTATATAAAAATAAAAAATATATATATAATAGTTAATTTTTTAATGATAGTGAAAGTGTCAGTCATATATATGGGAGTGTCGAGTTGGAGTATATTAAAAATTAACAATAAAAATAATTATTATAGCACGTAAAAATGTTGGCGAGTTAGAATTTACAAATTCTAAACTCACTTTTTAAATGCAAAAGAGAAAAATATACAACTAATTATGTGTAGACACCCTTGGTTTGAGGCCTGCAACGGAAGCCCAATGATGAGAATAGTACGAGCTCTGAAGGCAAGAGAACTCGAAACTTCTTCAGAGAACTCGAAACTTCTTCAGTGAACTCGAGAGAGAGCCTAAAATCCCGAACACTTAAATCAAAGCCCAAAATTCTCAAACCTCAGTCCAAAACACTTAAACCCTAGCCCAATGCCTTAAAAGCCCAAAGTCTTGGCCCATTTCAACTCAAGTCATGCAGGCCTGAGCTGAAGAGGTGCACACCTCTTCGATGAGGCGCACGCCTCTTCGCTAGCCACCTGCAGCTTGCATTTAATGCCATTTAATTTTGGCATTAAAGTCTTGGTCCCACATCATTATCTCTCTGATTTTAGGACGTGAAGAGTTGATTTTTGAGGCAAAAAGCAGAGCAAAAGAGGTGCTCATGATGGAAAAATAAAGTAAAGGTCTTGTCTTGCTTTGGGAAGAAAAAAAAAGAAGGAAATATTGAGTGGTTAAGAAGGAAGGGAGGGGAGAAGGAAGTGGGGAGGTTGGTCATTCTGAAGAAAAAAAGGAAAGAAGAGAAAAGAAATTCGTTCTTGAGAGAATAGAGAGAAAAAAGAGAAGAGAAGAAGAGAGAAAAGAGTGAGTTTAAGCTAGAAACTTGAGAGTTCTTGGAAGAGAAGAAGGTGATCTTGCATTTAAAGCACTTCCAATCATCTAACCATCTCTGAGGGCCTGAGTTAGGAGCTCTTAAAGTTGTCTACAACAAGTAAAGATTCTTTGCTTTGGTTTTTAAGATTTTCACTTCATTTTAAGCTTGTTTACTTGTCTTTTGTTGTTTTAATTATGTTTTTATTTGTTTGATGCTAATATGAAGGCATGAGTATGTAGAGTGTTGTTTTTATTGTTGTATATTTGCGTTGGTTTGCATTAGAAGTTGACTGTTTGTCTTGATCTCGCATTTCTAGCACTTTTGGTAGTTTCCTACTGTGTCTCTGTCCAGGAGGCGTATGGCTCATTGAAGAGGCGCACGCCTCTTGGTCTTCTTCTGCATCTCCTGGTTACATTATTCTTGATATGTTTTAGCATGATATTAAATGTCATTTTGTGTTATGTTGTGATTTTAAAGCATGTTTAGATGAATATTGAATATTAATACATGTATATTTTGTCTATTATGTGTATATTTGAATATTTGTAGTTTATTAGATATATTGGTGCAAATAATCATGTTTTATTTAATATATATGCTATGCATGAAAGCTAACCCAAACTTCTCTACTTGTGAGAAGTTAATCTTTTTTGTTTTGTAGGTATTCTTAAGAGTGATTTTTAATCACTATAATTTGTATATTATATTAATTAGTTCTTGAGTGGTTTTAATTGTCATATTAATTGTGCAAATTTGTAATCCCTAATCCCATCCCCATTTATTTGGAATGAATGCTTGTAAATTAATTCTATTTGCTATTATTTGCCAAGGCCAAAAAGCATTAACAGGACTAATGTGAAAATCTGGTAAAAATAAAAGTGAAATGACTGCAATTCAACAGTAACAAGGAAACAATCTAATAATCCGAGGTAATAAATTACAAAATACAAACGGAGGCCGACCGTAAGGTCGGGTGAGCATTCAAACGCTCATACCCAGTTTTCGAACCCGTTCTCTGATGACGGCTTCTGGGTATCTTCCGCGGAATCCAATTGCAGTAAGTGTATCCCGGTTTTCATCCAGGTGGCGACTCCATCTCCGATAATGGGCCCTAAAGCCCATAATTGTATTTCCTAGCAGGCCCTGAGCCCACACAGTGCCGTGATTGCCAAACACTTGGGTACGCGCTAGACCCCGCTGCCTACAGTGGCGACTCCACTGGGGATAGAGAAACTGATTCCAGTATTTTGTAATTTATCATCTTTGATTATTTTTTTGTTTCATTTGCATTATACTGCATTCACTACACGTGATCACACAATAAGCACACAAGTCCCAAACAACCCGACAATGGTCTTGCTTTGCTACCTACGTTTCACTCAAACTTGGTGGTGAAGTATTTGATTATTGTCACCCCGACACGTACTATCCACGTTGTTTGACCCTTGATTGAGGAGACGTATATGGATGTATATCGTTGTGGGAACCATAGCTTTTTACCCTAAACCGTAGCTTCAAATATGTCACATTTTTTAAATTAGGAATGTTAATACTTATAAAAACAATATTATTATTAGTATTTTGAGATAAAACAGATTAAAATAGTGATTATTTGTTTTAAAATTTATCTCCTATTAGTCTTTAAGAGTGAATGTAATATGAACTCTTAAATGTAGAGCTAATTGATCAAAATATATAATATTTTAAATAAAATGATAAGAAAGCTAATTTGAAATTGAATTGCCCATTTGTTACAAATTCAGGAGCAAATTATATACTACTATAGTCGTGAAGAAATTTTAGATTTCTCTTTTAACGTGGATAACGTGGATCAACTTTAGGGCACTGTTTATTTGAGTAAAAAAACCTCAGTGGAATAAAGGAGCCTCAAAGTTTAGTACACTTGTTCCTCTAAAAAAAAAAGGAACAAAAATAAAATTAAAGGAGTGATAAGCACCCACTGCAGCTTACTAAAGAAGCAATAAGTATTTTATATAATTATAGGACGACATTCTTTATTTATGTCTTGTTATTTTTATTATTATAAGAATTATTAATTTATATAAAAAATAAAAAATATATAATAGTTAATTTTTTAATGATAGTGAAAGTGTCAATCATATATATGGGAGTGTCAAGTTGGCGCATATTAAAAATTAACAATAAAAATAATTATTATAGCAAGTGAAAATGTTGGTGAGTTAGAATTTACAAATTCTAAACTCACTTTTTAAATACAAAAGAAAAAAATATACAATTAAATATGTTACAACCCAATCGAAATAAAACTAAGAAGAATGAGAGTTTATTCTTTTACTATTAATGTTTTTTTATTCTCTTTTCCACACATTTTACAAACTATAAGGTATAGTATTTGTAATGTTCTTCTTACTAAAAATTTTAATGGTTATAATTCATTATAAATATAAATCATTGTTTTTTATAGTAAACGCTATTTAAAGAAAAATTAAAAATATATTTCAATCATTATTAGTAATGACTTCAACACTCCCCCTCATTACTAATATCCTTAATCCCTTTTTCTTGGAGTCATGTCGAGTATATTACGAAAATTTTCTAAGTTTTCACTATTAAGTCATTTAGTGAAAATATCTACCAGTTGTTCTTCTGTCTTCAGCTGAATTCCCTTGATCTCCCCTTTTAAGGCTTTTTCGCAAATAAAATGATATTACACCTCCATATGCTTTGTTCTAGCATGAAACACTGGGTTCTCAACTAAACAAATAGTTGATTAATTATCACAGTATATTAGTACTGGATAATCAACTGACTGATGTAAATTCTCCAACAACTATACTAACCATATACATTCCTAAGCTGTCATCGTTGTTGCACGATGCTCAACCTCTGTTGTTGAGAGTGACACTGTTGGTTGTCTTTTGCTACACCAAGTAACAACTCCAGAACCCAAACTAAATGCATAACCAGTGGTCGATCTCCGTGTATCATAATCATTTGCATAATCAGCATCCCAATATCCTTCCAATTTGCAAGTCATTTTACTTTTATAAAATAACTCGAGATCAATGTTATTTTGATGTACCTCAAAATTCTCCAAACTGCTTCCAAGTGAGGCTTTTTCGGAGTTTGCATGAACCGGCTGACTACTCCAACTGTAAATGCAATATCTGGCCTTGTCAATGTCAGATAGACCATACTGCCAACTATCTGCCGATACATCATTGAATCTTCCAAATCTTTACCTTCTATAATGCTTAACGTGGAGTTCACCTCTACTGGAAGAGCAAGAGGTTTGCAGTCAAGCATTACATACTTTTGGAGAAGATTTCTTGTGTATTTCTCTTAACACAAGAATAATCCTTCCTTTGTGTGTGCTCCACTTCCAATCCAAGAAAGTAATTCATCTCCCCAAGTTCTTTCATCTGAAACTCAACTTATAGATTTTTCTTGATCTAATGGATCTCATTAACATCGTCTCTAGTGACGATGAGATCATCAACATAAACAAGAATTATTGCTAGCTTCCCTTCTTGAGCTTTGACAAATAAACTTGAATCTACTGGTGCAACTCCATAGCCGCTATAGATGAGAAACTCAACAATCTTGCCATACTAAGCTCCGAGGGCTTGCTTCAACCCGTATAGTGCCTTCTTCAATTTGCAAACATACTCAGGATTAATCTTTTTTTCATATCCTTCATGTTGCTCCATGTACACTTCTCGATCCAACTCTCCATTTAGAAAGGCATTTTTGACATCCATCTACCATAAGTTCCAATATTTACCTATAGCGAGTGCTAGCAAAACAAGAACAGTCACAATTTTGGCCACTAGACTAAATATTTCATCATAGTCTAATCCATACTATTGTGAGAATTCTCGTGCTACCAAACAAGCTTTGTATCTCTCAATTGAACCATCTGGATGAGTTTTGATCTTATACATCCATTTGCATGAAATGGGCTTCACATCTCTAGGTTTTAGCACCAAGTCCCAAGTTTGATTTTTAATAAGAGCTTTGATCTCCTCTTCCATGGATTTTATCCATTCAGTTTTCTGTGATGCCTCCTTAAAGGATGTTGGTTCTTTTTCTTCTTCCACCACTGCAACATTGGCATATTTAGGATTTTTCTTTTTTTACCCTGGTTGATCTTCTCAACTGTATTGGTGATGTTGCATGTTCTACAGTTTGTTCTTCTGGCATCTCCATTGCCGGTTGATTTTCATCATTTATTCTTTGATACACACCAGTCTGCCATGACCTTTCTTGAAGTTGAGACTGCTTGACAGGCTCTGAACTTTATTGAATTTTTGTTGACTGCTCTTTACACTTTTCGTGTAATTGTTCTACTTCATTAGAGTGAGGAAGTGCAACATATTCTGGTGTCCATCATGATGATGTCTCATCAAATACAATATTTCGTGAAACATAACATTTGCCAGTTGTAGGATCACAACATCTCCATCCTTTTCTATGCTCATCATATCTCATAAAGATACATCTGATTACCTTTTTATCAACCTTGTTACGTAGATGATCAGGTATAAATACATAGCACACACAGCCAAATACTTTAAAGTGGCTCACGGTCGGTTTTATATTCCACAACTTCTCAAATGGAGATATAAATTCCATCTTCGGCTAAGGAAGTCTGTTCATTATATGAGCTACTATTCTCATGCATTCAGCCTAAAATCTTCCAGGGACATTCTTAGCACGCAGCATACTCCTACATATTTCTGTTAGATGCTTGCTCTTTCTCTATGCAGCACTATTTTGTTGTGGTGTGTTTGGACAAGTCAGTTGCCGCCTAATCTTGCACTAGACAAGATAACTTGAGAACTCATCAGAGATATATTCTCCCCTATAATTAATATGAAGGCACTGGATTTTGTCCTCAACTTCTTTTTCAATCATCAGCTTGAATTCTTTAAATTTTACTGGAGTTTCAGATTTTTCTTTCATGAAATAGATCCAAAAATACCTGGAATAATCATCAATAAATATCACCATGTAATGCATACCATTGACTGATGACTGCTTTACTTTACCAAACATATCAGAGTAGATTAACTCTAGTGGCTGTTTGGCTCTGAATAATAACTCCTCATGTGGAAGTTGGTGTGCCATTCCATATTGACATCCAGCACAAACCACATCAGTACGAACATCAAGATTAGGTAGCCCTCTTAATGAGGACTTGCCCATCATCATCTTCAGCTTATGATAATTGACATGTTCCAGTCGTGCATGCCATAAGTCAGTTGTATCACCATCTTTTATCTTCTATACATAAGCATCTTTTGCTAGCAAGACGTACATAGAATCCACCTTCTGTCCCTCCATTATTAATGTGTCAACTATTTTGATTTGTTGACAAACCTTGACATCTTTGGGGCTGAACACAATAAAGTTACCAAAATCAGTCAACTCTAAAACTAACAGAAGATTCTTTTTTCATACATGATACTCTGTACACATCCTCCAACTACACTTATTGTCGATTCAAACATGAAGTGATTATCGTGTCACTAATGTAAGTAATTGGTAGTTGCGAGTTATTTGCAGTTACCACAACTCAATTGCCTTTGTACTCTGAAGCATTACGGAGCTTACTTCTATCTCTAGTTATATGACTGGAACAACCAGAATTAAGGATCCAATACTTCTTATAATCAATTCAATGAGAACTCGAAGCACTGAATGCATACTCCTCTTCTTTTTCTATTGTGGTAGCTATAAAGCTAGGGACTTTCATAATCTCTGAACTAGAACACTCTTCCACTTGCATTGCTTCCACAAACAATGCTTCAGCATCCCACTCTGGTTCATCCTGGTGGTGATTGCTTGTTGTTGTTGTATTACTCTGAACAATCCTCTTCTTAGACTAGCAATCTTTGGCGTAGTGTCCTTTCTTGCCACAGTTAAAACACTCGCCATTCTGACGTCTAGAATTCTTAAACTGCTGAATGTTGTGTTACTGCTTCTATTGAGCCCCCTCCAATTAGACATTGCCTCATATCTTTCCTTCATTCCTACCATATGGTTAATTCTTCTTCTTGTTGATAAAAAGTGCCACCTCTTCAGTATTCAAGGAGACTCCAGTCATTTGTTTTGCTAGAGTTTCTTGACTTGCCAACAAATTCTCTAACTCTTCAATAGAGGGTTGTGTGGGCCAACCTTAAACTGCAGCCATGAAACTATGGTACTGAGGTTGTAGTCCATGAATAATGATTCTCCTCATCCTATTACTGGCTATTCTGGATGTCTCATCTACCTCAGTAATTTCTTGGCATAAGAACTTTACCTTGGTAAAATACTGACTAATTTCCCTATCCTTTTGTGAGATAGACATTAGTTCATTTTCCAACAGTTGAAGTCTAGCATCATTCAATTTTGAGAACAACATAGCAAGAGAATCCCAAGCTTCCTTTGGTGCAGTAGCATCTCTGATGTGCTTCATCATCTCCTCTTCAATAGTTGTTCTAATGGCGAACATGGCTTTCCCAACTTTAATTTTCCATTTTCTGAGATTGCCAACATTATCATCTGGTGGTGGTGATGTAATCTCAGTCCCAGCAACAACCTCCCAAAGGTCTTGACCTTGCATGTATGACTCCTTGCAAGTCCTCCACATGCTATAATTATTAGTATTTAATTTTTTAATAACACTGACATTACCCGATTATGCCATAGTGACTTAGATTTAGCAGCCTCGCATTTCACCAAGCAAGCGTGGTTTCGAACCAATGAGCTTCACAGTTCCAAACTGTGCACGTGCAAAATCTCGGTAGCCAGACCCTCGACCAAGTAGGCTCTGATACCACTTGTCGAGTTTGAGTAGATTAAAAATTAATAATAAAAATAAAATTAACAATAAAAATAATTATTAGCACGTGAAAATGTTGGCGAGTTAGAATTTACAAATTCCAAAATCATTTTTTAAATGTAAAAGAGAAAAATATACAACTAAATAGGTTACAACCCAAACAAATAAAACTAAGAAAAAATAGAGTTTCTTCTTTTACGTATTAATGTTTTTTTATTTTCTTTTCCACATAGTTTACAAACTATAAGGTATAATATTTATAATATTCTTCTTACTAAAAATTTCAATGATTATAATTTATTATAAATATAAACCATTGTTTTTTATAGTAAATGTTATTTAAAGAAAAACTAAAAATATATTTCAATCATTATTAGTAATGACTTCAACAGGGAGTAATACCAATAACATCTCTCTAATTATAATTATTTTATTTATCATTTATTAGTTGAAGATCAGTGCTATGCATAGATTAATTTATAAGTATTTTATTAAAAATTTATTGATGTAAGAAATTTAAATATTCGCAACTTTTAATTATTATAGCCAATTTTTCTAATTTTGATAAAAATATATTGATTAATTTGGCCAATTTTTAATATAATTTTAGCATGACTAGCACTTTATAAGGTTAGATTGCATTTCAAAAACCCAAAAATTGAACACTTACAATATCTAATCGAAATCATTCTTGATGCATTGAGTTTTTGGAAAGGGTACCTTAAGTGGCTGGAAATGGTACATCAATGACTAGAATTTTTCGAGTGATGTTTGGCATTTTCTCTTGCAACGTCGGGCATGAATTAACCAAAATACGTTTCATTAATGACAAAAAAAAAATAAATTCAAATTCAGATATTAAAAAAAAAAAACCTTAATTTAGAGACTAAAAGATAAACAAGCATAAAATTTTCCCGGTTTCCCTTGAATAATAACACCCAAATCATAATAAATGCCTGGCAATTGTTAACGTAAATAACCATGTATTCTATGTTTTGTTAGTATTTGTATTTTATTATGATTATTATTTGGTTGTAACGGATCTTTATATACCGATGTATCTCATCATATCAATATACAAGAATTATTAAACCTCAACATATCTCTTCTATTTCTTCTGCCTTTACATAGTATCAGAGCATAATTAAATTTTTTCCGCATCTACAAACTTCTTTTCTCCCTCCTTCGGTTTTCTGCAACCTTTTCTTCTTTCACCTTCGGCTCCATGGCTTCTCAAACTGAGACTCAACTCGTTCATGTCCCTGCCTCCTCTACTTCTTCACCATTAACGATCAACTCAAATGGACAGCACACTTTTTTCATCAAACTTACTCCAAAAAATTATCTTGCGTGGAAAACGCAATTCATTCCTCTCCTTAATTCCAAAAACTTCACTCATTCATCCAACCCGATGCAGCACCACCACTAAGGACCATTGCTTCTTCATCAGACCCTACCCAGCAAATCGAAAATCCACAATATGATCTCTGGTTTCAAAAGGACCATATGCCTCTTTCCTAGATACTATTATCACTTAGCGAAGATGTTTTCCCTTATGTCATTGGGCATCACTCCACTCGCTCAGCATGGCAAGCACTCGCCATGGCATTTGGATCAATATATCAGAATAGACAGCTGCAGATTCATATAGAGCTTCAAGAGCTCAAGAAAAATGACATGACGGTCACGAAATACCTCAAGAAATCCAAAGCGTTGGCTGATGAACTCGAATTTGCAGGGTATGCACTCTCCTCGGCTGAATTTAATGCCATAATATATCAAAATATTGGACCAAAATATCATAGCATTATCAGCAGTTTGAATTTATGCCCTCTACCTGTTTCTTTTTCAAAATTGCATGGAGAGTTGGTAAGGCAAGAAATCCTTCTCAATAGCCAACTTCCCTCACCTGTAGCTAACACTACCACAAAATCACCCAACCTTGCACCACTATTGCCTACACCACCCACACCTCGCCTTCCACAAATACCATTCACACCCTGCTTCCCTGACTGTTACAACAACAAACCCTTTCGCCCACGTGGTACAGCTCCATGCCAAATTTATGGTTACAGAAACCACACTGCTGATGTTTGCAAACGACGCTACCAGTCTCGCCCACGCCCTAATGCCTATTACACTCAATACCGATCACCACACTCATCTGTTTTTATGCCACCTTCACCGCAGTATTCTACTTCCTCCAATGTTTGGTACCCTGACACAGGTGCCAATTATCACTCAACTCCGGATGTCTAGAACCTAAGTTCCATTTCTGAATATAATGGTTCAGATCAACTCCATATTAGAGATGGTCAAGGCTTGCCAATCCATCACACTGGTAACACCTCTCTCCCTACTTTTTCTACTTCCTTTAAATTAAACAATGTTCTTCATGTCCCTAAAAATTACCAAGAATTTATTATATGTCCATAAATTCACTAATGACAACTCCTGTTTCTTTGAATTTTCTTCTTCAAGGGCCGAGTGAAGCAAGACTGTATGCTCTCCGTCCATCACCACAAGCCTTGGTTGCCACCATTCCTTCTCTTTAAGACTGGTATGCCCGCGCACTTAGTCCCTTGTTCCACCTCCATTGGACAAAAACATTATCTCTAACAAATGGTTGTTCAGAATTAAACATAAAGTTGATGGAACAATTGAACATTACAAGGCACATTCAGTTGCCAAAGGCTTCACGCAACAAGACGGTGTGGATTAAACTGAGACATTCAGCCCAGTTGTCAAACCAATAACTATTCGCACAGTTCTAGCGATTGCTACCTCATTACAGTGGCCTGTACATCAACTTGACATCTCAAATGCATTTTCGTATGGATTTCTGGACACCGCCATATTCATGGAACAACCTAAAGGTTTAGTAGATTCCACTCATCCTGATTATATATGTCAATTACATCGCTCTCTCTATGGTCTTAAACAGGCTCCAAGGGCATGGTTTCAACGACTACATGAATTCTTACTTCATCTTGACTTCAAACCATCATAGGCCGACACATCTTTATTCATTCGTAAGGTTGCCAATTCCACTTTATTTGTTTTAGTTTATGTGGATGATATTTTGGTCACAGGGTCATCCAAGGCTACCATTCAATGGTTTCTTGAACGTGTTAGAGATACATTCCCTACGCGTGATCTTGGTGCTCTTAACTACTTTCTTAGAATAGAAGTAATTCATCGGTCTGATGGCCTCATTCTATCCCAGTAGAAATATGTATTCGATTTACTAAAACATGCAAAGATGGAATCTTGCAAACCCACGAATGCACCTATGGCCACTTCACCGTCACTCTCAAAACATGGCAGTCCAGTCTTTGATGATGGTGTTCTTTATCGCCAAATTGTGGGAGGTCTTCAGTATGTCACTCTTACACGGCTTGATATTACCTATACAGTCAATAGATTATGCCAATTTATGCATAGTCCATATCAAGATCACTGGAATGTTGTTAAAAGAGTTCTTCGGTATCTTCAAAGCACCAAGCACTTCAAACTCTTCTTTTCTTCCAAATCACCCTTGCACCTCTAATGCTTCTCTGACAGTGATTGGGGTGGTTCTCCTGATGACCGTCGTTCAACCAATGGATATGCAATTTACTTGGGTCATAATTTAGTGTCCTGGCAAGCCAAGAAGCAACCAACCATTTCCAGGTCATCCACTGAAAGTGAGTATAAGTCACTTGCAAATGCCACAACTGAGGTTCTTTAGCTTCGATCTCTACTTTGAGAGCTTGGCTTTCCTACCTCTCTTCCAACAAAGATGTGGTGTGACAACATTGGTGCTTTTTACCTCACCTCTAATCTTGGGTTCTATGCTCGCACCAAACACATTGAACTTGACTACCATTTTGTCCGAGAAAAGGTCCTTCAGGGTGTTATTCATGTTTATTACATCTCAAGTGTTGATCAAATTGTAAACATACTCACCAAACCGTTAGGTCACCCACTCTTTGAAAAACAAAGAGACAAGTTGTGCCGGCCTTCGTTCCGCTAATGGCTTAGCTTGAGGGGAGCTGTTAACGTAAATAACCATGTATTCTATGTTTGTTAGTATTTGTATTTTATTATGACTCTATTATTTGGTTATAACTCATCTTTATATACCGATGTATCTCATCATATCAATTTACAAGAATTATTAAAGCTCAACATATCTCTTCTATTTCCTCTACCTTTATAGCAACGACGACCAAATAGGTTTAATTCTGAATAGAAATGATAAAAGTCTCTCTAAATAAAACGTTAAAGTACATATCTATAGAAAATACAAGCCACCAATCATAAATAAAATTTTAGTTAAAGTAAGAAAATAAAGTAAGAGTAAAATAAAAACTCTAGATAAATATAAAATCATTCCTAATTAAATAATTATCTCAAATAACAAAATAAATCAAAAAAATCAAACTAAACATAGCTATTCACAACGCATGATTGTGTGGAAATGACACACAATCATATGTGTCTGTTGTTCCAATTTATTCATTCGCAGATACAGCCATGTCAAAACTGCACACAGTCATGTTTGGTCTTAGATACAGCTATGTCAAAACTGCATACAATCATGTCTGGTTCTAGACTTTTTACCTTAAGTTGATCTGCCATAAGTACAGTCGTGTATGACTTCCATGACCCATAAATGTCACGTGTCAATCATGCTCGTCCTCAAGTTTATGCTTGAGAATTGAAGTCCTCCATGTCAAAAAAATAGACACTTTTAATACCTTAACATCTTTGAGAAACAACTCGAACCAAATACTTCAATTCAAGTTTTTGTTGTCACAAATAATTTGTAGAATTGCATTAATAGTAAGGTGATCAAATTTTATGACTCTAATAAAATCAAAATATTCAACCTCATCAAAGAAATTATGAGATTTTTGAATCTTTCATTCACTATGAATTCTGAATTTTCTAACAAAGTCATGCCACTTGTAAGATCTTCAACCTCATTAGCAATCTCTTCTTCAATTTAACACCAGTTTCTTCCTCCACCTAAATATTAATTTCTTCTTTAATTTTTTTAATCCATCAAAATCACCTCTTTCTCTTTTTTTCTCTTCTTTTCCAAGTTGAATTGCAAATAACTATAAGTCAGCTTTCTCATTCAAAGTATCTTCATTATAATTCACTGCTAGCTTCCTTAGATTTTGATTGTTGGGAATAGGATTAATGATGATCCAATGGGGCCAACTCCTCCGCTTTGTTCAACATCATGTTTCCTACACCCTTTTAACCATCAATAATGTTTGCATTAGATTCTGAATTGACTCCAATTATCATGTTATATTTTGTGTTAGTTATCGCTACTCTTCAATTGCTCTCTAAGCAGTGAAAGGAAAAAATTATAAGTGAAATTTACAATGAAAATAGTAGTGCAAAAGAATACACATTAAAATACAAATTAATAATTTAGAGTTACAAGCTCCAATACTCATTCATCAAACAAACCTTTGAAAGATTAAAAAAAGATTTCAGTATTAGTTTGACTAAAAATACTCAACAATTCACATTAACAATGAAAAAAATAATAATGTGCCCATTTTGTGTGGTAGGTATAGCGACGAAAAAATTAAAGCAATTATTTCAATGGTTTTTCCCCAACTTATGATAAAAATTTTTTGTATGTTATTCTTTTAAAAAAAAAAACAACATCAAATTTTATAATTATTAGTTACAACAATTAATTTTGAAAACACTATGTTCACCCATGCTATACACAGGCATTTGTTTAATACTAAAACATAAAATTCTGTTGGTGTTCCCAAATTTCTAATTTTGGAATAAATGTCTCAATTTTAGCAATTTTTGACAAATATAATATGATTTATCTCGGTCAAAATTAATTATAAAGATACTGATATAGTATTCTCAACAGTAATCTATTATTCTGAAATACATGGCCTCACTACCACACATTAGCTCATAAAAATTAACTATTAAGAAATTCAATAAATAACCTTCTTTTTTTCCCAAATGCACTCATGGCCAACACAATATGAAAGGCACACATATAACATAAGAGCTCTAATTAAGCAGCCCCAATTGTATCAATCCTGACAGACAACATAACACAACATAATCGACACACTTATATCAGGGAATGTATGCTTTGGATATCTCGCCAATGGATTTTTCACCCGAAAGTACACTGACAACTTCAGACATTGAAGGCCTGAGATCAGCAGTTGGATGGATGCACATGATCGCCAAGTTCAGAATAGTTAAGGCCATTTTACGATCAGTAATGACCAATTTTGTGTCAAACAACTCATAAATCCTTCCCTTTGCTTGTGCAATGCGAGCCTGCAGGCAAACAACAGCGTATTAGATTTTGAGCTCAGAACTATGGACCATAACGAGAAGAAGCATATATAATTTTACTGATTACTTACATCATCTATAAGATAGGTAGCTTCCTGGTTTGGTTTATTTATTACGCTAAGTCTCCCACTGAATATTTCAAGTGTAACAACTCCAAAACTATAAACATCAGCTTTATCTGTAATGGGTTGCCCCAAGGCATACTCAGGTGCAATATATACTCTGTAACAAAATATTTTCTATTAGCTCATAATTAGATAAAATGACTTCTATTTAAAAATAAAAAAAATTAAAAAAAAAAACTTGGGAGTTCTTTAAGGTTATGAGTTTGAGTGTTATGTATGGAAAGAATAGATGCCGGAAGAAAATTAATTTATCCAGTTCAATCCTGATTAGTTGGGGCCTTGCAACTACCAAATACCAAAGTTAACTAACAAAAAATACAAGAATAAAAGAAAAGTGACTACGTACCTTGCTGCCCCAGCTTTGATGGTCATAAATGGATCTTCCTCGTTATAAAGCCTTGCCCATCCGAAGTCTGTTAACTTAGCAGTGAAACTTCTATCAAGCAAAATGTTACTGGCTTTTACATTTCTGTGTATAATCTTGAGTCCATTTTCTTCATGCAGATACTTCAAAGCTTTTGCCAATCCC
>CATIWK010673075.1:0-18075 GCA_949634005.1 Mallotus japonicus | reverse complement strand
TTTTTTTTAACTTAGATCATAAATTTTTGGCGGCTGCTTCAAATTTGTTGTAAGCTGAGCTGATATTATTTTAACTATCTCTCAATCTCAATTCAACAATAATCTTAAAAGAAAATTACTTTAATTAAAATTTATAAATATATAGATAACTATTTCAAAAATAAGTCAATTCAAGTATCACATATGCATAATATTTTTTAAAATTTTGATAGATTGTGTTAGAATTATAATAATCTATTAAATTAAAATGTTTTTATTAAATTTTAAAAATTAAAATAAATTAGCAGAGGAAATAAATATTTTCTAATCTTTTGTATCAATAAGATTACATATAAATAAGATAATGAGAGGCCTTTAAAAAAATAATAGGGAATTTATAATCATAATTTTCTATTAATATAAAGAGAAAAAACAAAAATTAAAAAAAATATATAGACAAAGGATCAATGGGTTCTGTCTACAAGCGACAACTAATCCATTGCATGCCTTTGAAGTAGGAAACAGAAACCATGGGTATATGCTCCACTTTCCAGTGATCTTCACCATTTATAGACTCATCAATGCTTCTGATCAACTCTTCTGCAACATCTGCTAGTCCCAGCTGCTGAATTTTTGCAAGATGTTGAATGCCTGAAGGTACTTTCTCCAACAAATTACACCTGATAATGCTCAGTATTTCAAGACAAGGCATTGCTCCTTCCTCCACTTCCACCCTTTTAAGTCCTTGCAACTCTTTAAGCCATAAATATGTAAGCTTCTGAAACCCTTTTGTTTCAAAGTACAATGCCTCTCCATCGAATGCGTTTTCAAGTAAAAGAGTTGCTAAATTTGGCAAATCTTGAATTGGTTTCAGTATGTCTTCACTTAAATGACTTGAACGCAAGCACAGTTTGCTCAAATTTGTTAGAGAACCTATCCATTTAGGAAACATCTCTAATGGTCCTTCCAAATATAAACGTTCAAGAAACCTTGGAGGCTTAGTTATGCCCTGCAAATGAATGATTTCATCATCGTCTACTGACCTTATAGACAGGTTACGGAGATTAGTGAGATTGTTGATTGAGCCACATAACAACATTCCATCTTCTTTTTTCAAGTTCCCAATCCATAGCAGTCTCAGTTGACTTAGCATCCCAAGTTCCTGAATTGCAGCTTTTCCTCTGTATACATCCATGTAACACAGGTGTTGCAAAGAGCGCAAAGATCCTATCCCCGAAATTGCTTCGAAACCCAACGTTTTGCGAGAAGTGCCATCAGAAGTGTACTGGTAATGAAACACAAGAAGATGGCGAAGAGATCGAAGGTTTAGGATTGTAACAGGCAAGCTGGTGGCACGAGTACCTTGCATATCTAGGGTCTCCAAGTTCTGAAGTTTTTGAATTGAAGTTGGGATGCTGCTGACATTGGTATTTTTCAAACTGAGATACCTCAAATGGTATAGCTTCAGGACTTGTTTTGGAAACATATCCAAGTTTGTTCCTTCCATGTCTAACACTTTGAGTAGCTTAAGATCATTGCCTCCAAGCAATTCAACAGGAGATTTATCAGTACTGAACATGAGCAAAGATCGAAGTCCAAAGATGTGCTTCATTTCACCTAAATTTTCCAAGCTATTATGAATTGCCAATCTTCGAACTTTCTGTTGTTGCCTTGTGTTTCTTCCATTGTATATCAGCACAAAGTTTTGATTCTTCGCCTTTGTGAGAATGACTTCTCGCAGCAAATCATGGATGCGATAGGCTAATATTTTACCATCTGAGTCCATGAAAGCAATTTGAATCAAGCTTCTATCAAGAAGTTCATCTAGGTAGCTCTCAGAAACTTCTTCCAATGTCTTGTTATCCTTTTCTTCCACATATCCTTCTGCAATCCACAATCGTATCAGCCTCATTCGCTCCACTGCATAGTCTTCAGGGAATATGCTGAAATATAAGAAGCAAGCTCTCAAATAGTATGGCAAATCATAGTAACTAACTAACAATATTTTTGTCATACTATTATTATCTTCTAATTCACCTCCAAGATTGCTCCTCAACATCTCCCATTCATGTACTTTTCTTGTGTCTTTCTTAGCCAACACACCACTAATAGTTACAACTGCAAGGGGCAGTCCCTCGCATTTTTCTACTATGTTCTGAGCAATACTCCTCAAATGTGATGGACAGCTACCCCCTCGGAATGTTATTTTGCAAAATAAACTCCAGGATTCTCCAAAAGACAAGGGCTGTAAATGATATACCTGATTCTTAAATACTGTTGAGGGAGAATGAGCTACTTTATCAATTCGTGTCGTGATCATCACTCGGCTGCCATTCTTGTTCCCAGGTAATGCAGGTTTGATTGCATCCCAGTGTTCCTCATACCACACATCGTCTAGAACAAGCAAGTACCTATCTTTTTGGAGCAACTTTTTGACCAATTCTTTTAATCTTGGACATGGCATCATTTCTATCTCAGGAGGTGCCGATTGATTTCTTTCAGTATGCAATTGGCGAATCACATCCTTCAAGATTTCTTCCATCTTGAATGACTGCGAAACACTGACTCGAACATGGTTCTTGAAATGTCTCATGACATCAGGATCATCATAGACTTCTTTCACAAGAGTGGTTTTCCCTAATCCTCCCATTCCCACCACTGAAATGACTTCGACAGCAGGCTCTCCCCCTGTTAGCCACTCAATCAGCTGCTTTTTCGGTTTGTCAATGCCAACAAGCTCACCAGATTCAAGCAGGAGAGCCTCTTTTCGACGATCATCCCACATGCTATTTGTAGCTGTAGCACTAGTAGAACTCAAACCTTGTTCTTCTTTAACATTGAACTTGTATGCCTCGTACCCTTTAGAAACACCTTCAATTCTTGATCTGATGCTTCTTATCTTAGAACCAATTTGATGGCGGTAAACAACATCCTTGATCGAGACGATCTTAGAGATAAAGCCCTTTTGGTCATTTGCAAGACGAAGTGAGAATTCATCAATAACATCTTCAATGTCGAAAGCAATCTCTTGTACTTGCTTAATCCATACTTGAACTTGAGGATCTCTTTCTTCCATGGCCTCTGTTACTCTCAAGAAAGCCATTATATGCTCCAATTCATCTTTAACGGATTGAAATTCCCTTCTAACTCCTCCCAATAGTTCTGTCTTTTCCTTGAGAAAGAGTTCCAACCTGCCAAGCAAGAAGGAAACCAAACTTTCTGCCATTTTTTCACTTCTGATTAGTTGCTGTTGCTGTTGCTGTTGCAGCTGTAGCTTGGATCACTGATCAAGAACACAAGATTTTTCTTTGATCAAATGGATGAGATCAATTACCAAGAAGCATCCTTCGTTGAAAATTTCTCACAGTGACGCTTGGCCCCTGCTGATGTACTAAGGTCATCAGTTCACACTGTGGCACCTTCCGAGACACATGTCTTGGGACCCATAGTCTATGCTTAACATTAACAACTAAGAGCCACCAAAACAATCGAAAAATAAGAAAAAACTTTAGTCAGAGAAAAATTCTCTCTCATCGTAGAGCTCTGTAGAACTGTCTTTCTTCCTAAGCTCCTGTATTCATCTTGTTTACTTTCAACTTACTTCGTCCTTCTCAACAACAACCCCACTCACTTGTACCAACTATCTCATAAATGCAACAACCATCTTAATTACAGCTCTTAACTCAGTAGGACCTTCAACCGGATTTAAATCCTCTCATGTTGAATATGAACATGACTATATTTGTATAATCTCAACCACTCAATTCAAAATCAATGATTGAAATTAAATTATCTAACAATAGCTACCTATTTTTTAAGTTTAAAATCAATTTTTTTTAGTAAATCTCAATAATTAAATTGAAAATTAATGGTTAAAATTATAAACATAATAGGTTATGTTCATGTTCAATATGAGAGGATCTAAATCCCCCTCGACCAGATCCCCTGATGAACCATACGCCAGACCCCATGAATCTTAATATTTCCAAGGCAAAAAATATGCGATGCACAGAAGAGAAACAGAAGTCAGGTCCTGTTATAACTCTCAGCACTACCCCATCCTCTCCTGATTCAGGAGAAAACCTTATTCTAATCGGTAAGTTGATATCGGAGAAAAGCTTTAGCCCTATGGTTATCAAGCAGGCTACAGAAAGATCATGGCGGCTAAACCATGACTACATGGTCGAAAAATTGGGTCCTAATTTATTTAAATTTAGTTTTACCCATGAAGCGGACAAAATGGTTGTCCTTAATGGTGTTCCTTGGTGTGTGTCAAACGAATTGTTAAACCTTAAACCTTGGCCAGTGCATTTATCTCCTGATCAACTTGATTTTTCCACCTGCCCTTTCTGGTTACAATGCCATGGTTTGCCACCGAAGCAAATTAATACTGAGAATGCAATACGCATTGCTAACCTTTTTAAGGACCTTTTGGATGTTGATCTGACCCAGGACAACGCTATCGGCTGGCATATGTTTTTACGTATTAAAGTCCTGGTTGATATCACCAAACCCCTAGAATCAGGCTTCCATGCTCCTCAACTGGATGGCTCCATGCACTGGCTTCCCCTCAAATATGAAAAATTGCCTGATTTCTTCACCATTGTGGTCTTATTGGACATGTCTGGCGAGAATGCAGAACCTGCCGCCAACACCCAGCTGGAGATTCTCCATCAGCAATGCAATATGGCAACTGGCTTAAGGCACCTCCACTGCAAAGGCGCTTCCATACGCAGTCTCAGGTGGACGTAACAGTAGCTGAGCAACAACCGCGTGAGGTCGGTGAGCAGGAACAGTGGCAGCATACAAGTCAAACAGCAATCACTTCCTCTCACCACGTAGCGCATATGCAAGGCGGTGAAGTAAATGCTACTCGTACGGTACCTGACACACCAATGACTTATCCCACCAGCAGTGAGGCTCATTTAATACGATTCCTTCCCCTTGACATCCGAGATCTAGAACCTTTAGCTACCTGGAGAACACAAGCCCAACCTCCTACAATCCACGACCAAGTATGTCCTACATTATCTACCCAACCTTCACAACCACCTACTTTCCATACCACCCCACCCCTATGCAGCCCAAGAACCATAACTACAATCCCAGAACCCTCCACCTACTTAACCCGCAAACGACCTTGCAGCCCAACTGATCTGGACCATGACACTAAAAAACAGAAGATGAGACCATTTAATTTCGGGATCTTTACATAAATAGACCAAAAATTAAAAAAAAATTCAAAAATATTATTGACTTGAAAAATTTTCAAAATTATTTTTTCAAACTTTTTTCTTTTAAATATAGTCTACTCCCCTTATCATTAGGGTTATTTTTTTTTCCAGTATTTTTTTTTCTTTTTACTGATTTTTTCAATTTTTTTTACTTTATACTTTTTTCAATATTTTATTGGAAAAATTACAAATTTAGTATCTGAACTTTTGTGGTTTTTCTATTTGAGTGTCTGAACTATTTTTTTTTTTCTATTTGAGTATCTGAACTTTGAAAAAACATATCAATCAGGTGTATCTAGCCTATTTTTTGCTGACGGTGTGCTTAGTCAGCTCAAATGGAGTTTACTTTTTTCCAGCTTTATATTCTAAATAATAGTAAGTTTCAAAATTAAAAAAATTGTTATTTAGAATATAAAATTAAATTATTGAAAATATACAAATCAAATAAATACATACAATCAAATAAAATTAAATATGCATTTCCAAAAAAAAAAATAATCAATATGCCTTTAAAAATAATAAATAGATAAAAGAATTATAGAAAAAAATAAAAAATAAATAAATAAATGGAACACGCTAAATGCCGAAATTCTAACCCAACTTTCAAAAATAGACCAACTTAAGGCCATAGTTGAAAGTGAAAAAAACATTTGTGAAAGAAAATAAACGCGTGAGCCACAAACGAAAATATTCATGTTGACTAACCCATACAGTGAAATTTCCTCTTTAATTTCCTTGTTTCCTATCTGTGCAACTACACTCACTATGCCCAGGCACTCCAGACCACAAAACCACTACCACCCAGGCACAACCACAAACTGCAAGTCACGGTTACTCTCATCACCAATCACAGCTGCGACAATGGAAGAGACTTGCTCGATATACCCAAGTGTTGTCATAGAAGAAGTTACAATGCAAGACAATGTTGACAACTTGCCTGTATCTGAGACAGAATCTACAACCAGCACACAGCAGGAGCAACAATCAACTGAGGCGCCGGTGGCTCGCCCAAAGCCACCCAGCTCGCCATGAACATTATATCCTGGAACTGTCAGGACCTTGGACAAGCCCTGACGGTTCGAGCTCTTAAAGAGCTCAATCGTAAATGCTGTCCCTCCATCATCTTCTTGATGGAGACAAAATAATCTAGTACCTACTGTAATAAACTATCTAAAAGTATGGGTTTTGTGCATAGTTTATCCATCGAACCGACAGGTTTATCAGGAGGACTGAGACTCTGGTGGCGACAGGACATTCAGCTTACTATTATAACATCTTGTCGACACTTTATCTTAGCAGAACTTGATCTTGTACATACTTTTGTAATATCATTCGTCTATGGTAAACCATCTGCTATTGGGAAACAGGCAATTTGGAACTGCCTATCCACTCATAATCCAGGGGAAGATCATCACTGGTTATGTATTGGTGACTTTAACTGCATAGTTCAGCATGAGGACAAGCAAGGAGGCCGTCAGCTGGGGCGCAACTCACAGGACTTCAACCACTTTATCCAGGAGGCTGCTTTAATGGATCTTGGGTTTAAAAGCTCGCGTTATACCTGGTCAAACAAGCAACACCCCCCTCACAATGTCCAATGCTGCCTCGATAGAGCTCTTGCAAATACGAACTGGAGATTGCTCTTTCCTTAGGCCATTATGTTACATGAATCGATGATAGGATCAGACCACCGTTCGATTTGTCTACTACTCTATAGTTCGACTCCAAAGCGGCAATCACCTTTCAGGTTTGAAGTAAAATGGTTGGAACAGCTAGGATTCTCTGAAGCTATTACTAGATGCTAGAGTTCATGTTGGAGTGCTCCCCTCTATCACCAGCTACAGGTATGCAAAACTTCTATACTTCGATGGCTCAACAACAATGATAGACATAACGCTCGAAAACACCTAGCTACATTGCAATTAGAATTAGATTCACTTCAGGCAGCTCTTCCCACTCCTAGTACTCTGGACAAACAATACCACCTCCTTTAGTAAATTAATGATGTATGGAGACAAGAGGAACTTTTTTGGTGGCAGCCTTCATGAATCAATTGGCTCGTGGCTGGCGATCGAAACACTCGTTTCTTTCACCTAGCTACGATCCACCACCGTCAACGCAACCACATTTGCCTACTGAAAACAACAGGTGGCTCCTGGTTAGATAATACTCAACATATACGCACTTCCTTACTCCAACATTTTCGGAGCATATACAGCCAAGAACGTTCTATCAACACTTCTGGGACTTAATTAAGCATGATATTTTAAAATTTTTCAAATTATTCTGGGACACAGGCCAAATGCCTTCTACTGTGAACCGCACATACATAGTCCTCGTTCCCAAAACCCCACATCCTGAAACCGCCTCCCATTATCGCCCAATTAGTCTATGTAACTTTAGCTATAAAATCATATCCAAAGTATTAACAAATCGTCTAAAACCACTCCTTTCCACCCTTGTTCACCCCTCCTAAAGTTCATTTGTCCCTGGCCGCATCATCTATGACAACGTGCTTATCTGTCATGAAATTTTCCACTCCCTCAAACTATCCACCTCAACCAAACATGTAGGCATGACCCTAAAGCTTGATATAGAAAAAGTTTATGACCGTGTCAACTGGTGAAAGATATTATATAAACTAGGATTTACGCCCCTATGGGTATCACGCGTTATGGCTTGTGTCACCTCAGTCTCAATGTCTATACTAGTCAATGGTGAACCTTCCCCATGGTTCTTACCATCTAGGGGACTTTGACAAGGTGACCCTCTATCCCCCTACTTATATCTATTTATTGCAAATGTGCTTCCCTCTGTTTTAGATGCTTCTATTAAGATAGGTAAACTCGGAGGATATCGTATCAAGCGAAATGCCCTTATGATCTCTTCTTCCCTATTCGCGGATGATATTTCATCTTTGCAAAAGCATCTCCCCCTGAAGCCCAATCCCTAAATTTTATCCTTGATGACTGCATGTCTGCCATAAGGCAAAAAATCAACCGCCAAAAATCTAGCCTTTATTTTGCTAAACGGGTGGCACCTCCTACCAAATCCCATATTTTGCAAATATTACAAATGCGGGAAATGGACCGGGATAACAGATATTTGGGACTACCTACAGACTGGGGATGCACAAAGTCTAGAATCGCCAATCACTTTATCTAGAAAATCAAGTCCAAAGCCCAAGCCTGGAAACACAAATATTTATCTTTAGCTAGACGCAAAGTGATGCTCAAAGCTGTGCTCTAAGCAGTTCCCTCCTACGCCCTTTCGTGCTTTAAGTTTCCAGCTTACTTCTTTTCCCAATTGCATCATATTTTCAATAACTTTTGGTGGAAACAAAATTTGGATAACACAGGCATACACTGGCGAAAATGGGAAGCTATTAATAACTCTAAGTTTACGAGAGGATGTGGATTTTGAGACATGAATTTCTTCAATATTGCTTTACCTGTTAAGAATGTATGGCGCGTCATTACTAACCCCGAATGCCTACTCGCTCAACTACTTCATGCCAAATATAGCTATGGTGTCTCTCTACTAAATGCTCGAAGGACTGCAAACCCTTCATGGGGTTGGCAAAGCTTTTTGCATGGTCGCAACCTGATCAAGGTGGGCATTTGCAAACAAATTCAAACCGGCAGCACTACCTATATCTGGGTTGATCCCTGGATACCAACTCTACCAGGATTCCGCATCCTATTGCCAAAACCAGAAGGGATCAATGTTTCCCAGGTAGCTGACCTATTATTACCTCAGGGCCAAACTTGGAATATACCCTTACTTCACTGGTTGTTCACTCCAGCTGAGGCTTAGAGAGATTTCCAAAATCCCCATCTCCCTCCTTGGTGGTTCGGACAGATGGATTTGGTACTTCAACCAATATGGAATTTATAATGTCAAATCTGGTTACCAAGTCCTATGCTCTCGACAACCCACCAACCCAAACCCTTCTTCCTCTACTAACCTGGCCCATCAATGTAGATTCTGGTTCTCAATCTGAAAAACCAAACTTCCACCTAAGCTACAGTTCTTCTTATAGCGCATAATGACAAACACACTCAGCACTATGGAGAACCTTCACAAACGTAGAATAATTACATCCCTACTTTGCCGTCTCTGTCATCAAGCGGTGGAAACTCTTGCGTACATGCTCTTTTTTTGCCCAATGGTTGCACATATTTAGTTTCTTTCTTCTCTCGGCTACCAACCGAACCCGTATGGCTTTGTTTCAGTTAACAAATGATGGCTCGATATTTCAATCATGCTAAATGCTGCTGGGCAACCATCTTTGTTAAATTATATTGTTTATCTATGGTGGTATTTATGGAAGAGTCGTAATGCTTTTGTGTATTATGGTTCCCCTATTAATGCAATGCATGTTATTTCCTCAGCTTCGCATGCCTGGCACACTTACCGGAGCTTGCCTAATAATGTCTGTCACCATCCTCGCTCGTCAGATCGAGTGCCTTAACAGACTCGGTAGTCTGCTCCCCCTCCAGGCTTTCTCAAAATCAATACAGATGCTAGGTTTAATCCACTCTCAGCTCATGCTTCCATGGCAGCTCTCATCCGAGATAGCACAGGTCGACTTGTTGACGGATTTTGGTTATTTCACACCGTCTCATCAGCACTTGTAGCTGAAGCAACTGCCATCCTTGCAGTTGTTACCTACGCTAAACATCATCGTCTGCGCTGCATCCAGTTCGAGTCTGATGCTAAAATTCTAATCGATTCTCTCCTGCACACCTCCGCCTCCTGCCAATGGGAAGTGCGTACAATTGTCTCGGACATTCTGGCCCTTCTTAGTCCTTCTGATACCTATGTTTTTTGTTATGTAAATAGACAGGCTAATAGGGCAGCTGATTGGGT
Source organism: Mallotus japonicus (assembly GCA_949634005.1). Classification (NCBI taxonomy): domain Eukaryota; kingdom Viridiplantae; phylum Streptophyta; class Magnoliopsida; order Malpighiales; family Euphorbiaceae; genus Mallotus; species Mallotus japonicus. The sequence goes on along the minus strand of CATIWK010673075.1, from coordinate 7,990 downwards.
TGCTCGGCATACTTATCTCCTCCGTTGTAATCCTTTGTGGGTTGTATACCCACCTAACGCTCTAAAATCTCTCTTGTACACAGCTTAGTTTCTTTAATATACTTTATGTTCAAAAAAAAAAAAACTAAGAGCCGTGTCCGACACAATAAAGAAAAAATATCCTCACTGATGTCTTTTTCAGTTAATATACACATATGTTATCTACTTCATGCAAAATGGTTATAATATTGTATATGTGGATTTTTATTTTATTACAATGGTTTCAATTCCCTGTGGATTATCAATCTAGAATATGCATAGACCCTTTATTTCATTTAATTATAATAATTTGTATTTGTTCATGAACTTGGAAATTGGAACAAAATGTTTCTTCTAAGCTGGCATCTTGAACTACCCATTAATCACTACTGGAAATTGGAACAGAATGAAGCTTTATACCAAAATGGCTTGAGCCATTTTAAGTGTCTTCTACTCTTCAATTATAAGGTACATTTTCTTTTCTTTTCTTTCCAATGTGGGACTCTCTCTCATATACTTCAATAGTTCTCCATCACTACTTGAAGATTAATAGGCAAAACATTTGATTGTTAGACTGCCCATTTTGGAACATGATGCTATTGAATTCTTGCTAAATTAATTTTTTTAGAAAATGGTAGACAAGTTCTGTAATTTTGGAAAAATAATTTTCAGAAACATACATAATATAGGATATTATTAACATATTGCAAGGTTCACAGGTTCTTTGTTGGCAAATTCAACATTTTGTATTAAATTTATTATTAAGCAATAATTATTCTTTACAAGGTATCATTTCACAGTACACAATTCAAATGCTTTTCAAGGTAGTCATTAGTCAAGAACCAAGAACAACAATTTAGAGACCCCTTTTTAAGTACTTGAAGCATTTTCATATAACCTCTGCAATCTTGTAGGACTTACTCTTGTCAATCTATACCCATTTAGGACTATGGCATATCCATATTATATGCAAAAGCATAATCCAGTCCATCACTACCAAAAAAGTAATTAGCTGATGAAATTTGGTAGACAGGTTCGTTAACCTTCCTTGAACTATATGCTTCCGAACTCCTGCTGGATCAGTTATTGAGCTCCTTCAACTAGCCTTTTAATCACTTCACAGGCAGGTAAAATTTCATTGATGATGCCTACTCCTTGACCAGCATACATTGCCCACCACTTTTTATTTAAATGTGGTTAAAACTTTAAATAAATAAAAAATTGGGAAAAGGTCCAATTTGCACCCTGGATTTGTGCCCTAAAAGCAAATTGGACCCTCTCTAATTTTTTGTCTCAATGTGGAACTCAACGTTTAAAAATTGGAATATATTGGAACATTACTGATTATAATCAAATCCTATAACTTTTTTTTTAATACAATTAAGTCCTATAAACTAATAAAAAACTAATTCTAACGGATACTAAGAAATTAAATTGATAATTTTTTTTAGAAATATATATAGAACCTAATTATTAAATTTTAAAAGTTTTTCAACCTATAAAACAATTTTTTTACATTTTTCTTAAATTTTCAAAAAAAATTTCTTAAATTTTTAAAATTTTTAAAATCAAGTGATATAAAATTCAAAAAAATAACCAAATTTATTCGTTAACATAAATAGTGAATTTATAATTGACCCAAAAATTAATTTTAATAGTTGAATAAAAAAATTTTATTTATCAATTATTGTTTAGGTTTAAAAATTATTGTGTAAATTTAAAAATTTAAACTAATGAAAAAAATTTTAAAAATTTTATTCAACCATTAAAATTAAATTTTAGTTCAATTATTAATTTGATATTTACATTAACGAATATATTTGGTTATTTTTTGAAATTTATATCACTTAATTCTTAAATTTTTAAAAATTTAAGAAAAATGTAAAAAAATTATTTTATAGGTTGAAAAACTTTTAAAATTTAATAATTAGGTTCGATATATATTTCTAAAAAAAATTATCAATTTAATTTGTTAGTATCCGTTAGAATTAGTTTTTTATTAGTTTATAGGACTTAATTATACTAAAAAAAAAATTATAGGATTTGATTGTAATCAGTAAAGTTCCAATATACTCCAATTTTCAAACGTGGAGTTCCACATTGAGATAAAAAAATTACAGAGGGTCCAATTTGCTCTTAAGGCAAAAACCCAGGATACAAATTGGACCTTTTCCCATAAAAAATTAACCACATTTTTAAAAAGTGTAGGTGAATTTATTGTTTAACCACTATTTAAATAGTGATACATATATTTATTAAATAATAAAAATGTGAAGGAATAGAGGTCACGAAAAAATCTTCCATCACTTTATTGAAGTGTGGAAAAATTTATACCCACACAATATTTTAAACACATATTTATTTACATTTGTTTATGTGTGGAGAACTAATTTATCACACTAAATATGATTATATTTAAATACAAGTGTGGCAATAACTCTAGATTCTTGTAGTGATACCAGCCCGTCCAAGGCTGGATCTGGCACCCTCTAGAAGGTGGGAGGTTCAAATCCCTCCTCCTCCCTTCACCTCCATGACCAAAAAAAAAAATCGTGTAGTGATAGTTTATCTTTTCAAACACTGACCATTCATATTAACAAAAAAGAAGATGGATTGAGCATTAGAAGCTTAATTAATATAATATAAATAGTGCAAATAATTGAGCATATATCATTGTTTAGATGACAAAAAAATAATTAGAAGTTAATAATTGGTTGACAGTAGGGACCAGCTTACAGAGAATCATTCTCGTTTAAACAATGTTTATTGAAAAACTTTTTATCACTCCTATAATGTTGTTTGAATAGAACTGAATTAATTAGAATTCAGTAAACTCTCAATATTAATGATTTAAATTTTAAAAAAAATTAATAAATAGTTCAACATATAATTCAATAATTATTTTTATTCATTATATATTTAATTTTTAATATTTTTTGACTCTTTTTAATTTCTAAAAAAGTTAAAAAATTTTAAAAAAAAGAGTAAGTTAAAATAAAAATTTAACCATCCAAAAAATTTCAAATACTTTTTTTTTGAAGGAAAAAAAAAAGTATTTGAAATTTTCAACCTTTTCCTTGAGAAACAGTTCGAACCTGCCAAGTAAGAAGGAAACCAAACTTTCTGCCATTTTTTCACTTCTGATTACTGTTGCTGCTGCAGCTTGGATCACTGATCAAGAACACAAGTTTTTTCTTTGATCAAATGGATGAGATCAATTACCAAAAAGCGTCCTATGTTGAAAATTTCTCACCGTGACGCTTGGCCCCTGCTGATGTACTAGGTCATCAGTTCACACTGTGGCACCTTCCAAGACATTTCTTCGGACCCATAGTCTATACTTAACATTAACAACTAACAACCGTGTACGGCACAATAAAGAAAAAATATCCTCACTGATGTCTTTTTCAGTTAATATACACATATATAATCTGCTTCATGCAAAATGGTGTGGATGATCTTTCTCAGCTGGGGTTAATTTCGCCTCAACACCGCAGTCTCTGGTTTGCGAAGGAATACCAGGTCGCTGCTGCTGCCGATGCTCTTTCTCGGCTGGACTGCTGTTCTCCACAAGAATGGCTCTGCAAGACTGCTGCCCTCTATTTCACATGGTTATTGATCTACTGGATTTGTGAGAAGGAAGACGATCTGCGGCCCTTCATAGATCGGCAGAGATTGATTTATTCAGTGTGGATCAAAATCCTGAGTGATGAAAAGTCTCACTTTCAGCTATTATTAAATTGTCTGGACGCTATCATCTTCACAAGTCCAAGACATCATCAAATCAAGCATCTTTGGCTTGAATTTCATCTTCAGGGTGGTGCTGATGCTGCTACCGCCGTTGATGTGCTGCTTCAGAGTACATGGTTGTACTATTCATGTAATCTTCATCTCATTAGGGTTACAACCCTAATTGATCTTGGGCTTGCTATAGTCTTGGCCTTTCATAATGTTATGGAGAACTTATGTTCATGGGCTTATCTTGTTTTAGGCCCTTTGCAATATGTATTGTTGTGTTTCTAATATAATCTACTACCTTTGCTCAAAAAAAAAAAATGGTTATAATATTGTATATGTGGATTTTTATTTTATTACAGGGGTTTCAATTCCCTGTGGATTATCAATCTAGAATATGCACAGACATTTTATTTCATTTAATTATAATAATTTGTATTGTTTCATGAACTTGGAAATTGGAACAAATTGTTTCTTCTAACCTGGCATCTTGAACTACCCATTAATCACTACTTTAGTTGACTTTCGGATATGTTGTTTAGGAAATCGAGTGCCACTTGGAAATTGGAACAAAATGAATCTTCTAAGCTGGGATGGTGGAGAATCTTGATACTACCCAAGAATCAGTAACTTTCTGTTAAGGAGATTTGAACAGAAAGAAACCTTACACCAAAATGGCTTGAAGATTCAAGTGTCTTCTACTCGCACATTTTCTTTTTCTTTTCTTTCCAATGTGGAACTCTCTCTCATATACTTCAACAGTTCTCCATCACTACTTGAAGATTAATAGGCAAAACATTTGATTGTTAGACTGCCCATTCTGGAACCTGATGCTATTGAATTCCTGCTAAATCAGTTTTTTCAGAAAATGAGTTCTGTAATTTTGGAAAAAATAATTTTCAGAAACATACATGATATAGGATATTATTAACATATTGCCAGGTTCACAGGTTCTTTGTTGGCAAACTCAACATTTTGTATTAAATTTATTATTAAGCAATAATTATTCTTTACAAGGTATCATTTCACAGTATACAATTCAAATGCTTGTCAAGGTAGTCATCAGTCAAGAACCAAGACAACAATTTAGAGACCCCTTTTTAAGTACTTGAAGCATTTTTACGTAACCTCTGCAATCCTGTAGGACTTACTCTTGTCAATTTATACCCATATCCATATTATATGCAAAAGCATAATCCGCTCCATCACTACCAGAAAAGTAATTAGCTGATGAAATTTGGTAGATAGGTTCGCTAACCTTCCTTGAACTATATGCTACCGAACTCCTGCTGGATCAGTCGTTGAGCTCCTTCAACTAGCCTTTTAATCACTTCACAGGCAGGTAAAATTTCATTGATGATGCCTACTCCTTGACCAGCATACATTGCCATGCTTTCAATGTCACCAGTTGCTGTCGCATTCGGAACTGCACCCCCAAAACGGCGAATCTCTTTTTCCTATAGGACAACAAAATGAAACTTTTGTTATCTTATGGAAATGAATAATAACTAAAAAAAATGTTATACTTCTTTCCGAGTTTTTTTTTTTTTGAAATGTTACATACATCATTACATCATTCATAATTTCAAATATATCACTATCAATCAATACAAACCACAAATCATAATCCATATAAGAAATAAATAGTACAAGCATGCTCCATATAGGAATCAAACCCAAGACCTCACTCTTGGGGCCTCAGCGTAATAACCAATTTAGCTGTGCCTCATTGTCACTTCTTTCCGAGTTATAGCACAGGAACTTTGCAAATGAGTAGTGAAAGAATATACTACAGAAAATGTGGTACATTTTCTGGCCCTAGACCCACGGTCCACAGCAATTTCCAAGATGAGGTTTCAGAAAATGGAGCTAAATATGCCACCTTACAACTAAAGGGTAATGACAACATCAGGCATAAAGTGAAGCACTCAAAACTTGAACAGATTTCTGCTAGTTTGATGGAATTGAAACATTACTATTTCTTAAAAATCTCTCTGCATATGTATTCAGGTTCATGCACTGATATTAATCCCAGATTTTCTTATTTTTAGCTTGTTATTGCTGGGGCAGATGAATGAAAAGATTAGTCTTGCATATTTTAGTTTAAGTGTAGCATGAAAATATTCTCACCTGGCCGTGTATTATCGAACGACCAATGATAGGTTGGTTGAGCTCATTCTCATCAGGTGGAAGAGATTTCCAATCATTGAAGAAGGGTGTTACTAGAGCACGTTGTGGTGCATTAGGCCACCTGGCCCGACCAAACACATTTGTATACTCCGTATTTTTGAGCTCAACCAACTTCCTCTTGTATGCTGGATGAGCATGACTTTCTTGAGTTGCAACAAACCTGAACACATGATTTTTTATTTGTAAACTTGAAATAGTAGACAATCTCATTTCCATTTGTCTGCCAACTAAACAATCTCTTTTCAATTTTGGGCAGACCAGCATGCATAAATGAGCTCCTAATCAATCTAAGAAAATGTTTGAACGATACCTAGTTCCCAGACAGACCCCTTTAGCACCCAGAGCCAGAGCAGCAACATAGCCACGCGCATCCACAATACCACCAGCAGCAATTACAGGTATATCACGATCACCAACAAGATCAACTACCCTTGGCAACAATGATATTAAGCCTTCCTGAAAGTACATGGCCAAGACAATCACGAAATGCATCAATGTCATGAAAAAATCAAAATAAGCAAGTAGAGAACAACTTTTTAAGGCCATAAAGCAGTGAGAGAAGTTAACAAAAAAATGAAGAATTAGGAAACACACCTGACCAATAACATGCCCACCAGCTTCACGTCCTTGAACAATGATTGCATCCACACCAACAGCAATCACTTTTTTTGCATCTTCAACACTCCCAATCTCCAGTAAAAGACACAAAATTTGTTAGACACAGTGAAAAAATCAGAAGGGAAATGCCAACTATATCAAAATCAAACTTTTTTGTTGACAGAGACAGACTCAGCTGAAACTTGGCGCTTCAATAATCTGAGACACTTTTATGTACTGTATAGATACAGTACTTATGCGAATTGTTTGACTTGCAATGATGTCAATGCTCGGGATATAGCAATAATACTCATGCAGGTATGCGCTCATTCAACTCTTTCAAAGTCTAATTAGCAAAGCTGGATAGTGTAAATAGACTTACTTGAGGAACAACCTTTACACCAGCGTGATGAGCCTTAAGCACAAGCTCCTTAGAGCAGTCACCCCAATAAACTTGCAAAAATGCAACCTTTTCATCCAGTATGGCTTGTACATTCTCCTCATGAGGAAATGCCAAAACCACGCCAACTCCGAAGGGCTTATCAGTTAAAGTTCTTGTTTTCCTTATCAATTCCCGCAAGTAATCAGGTGACTCCTGTAGCAAAAAAAGAATCACCACTATTTCCTTATTTTCATGACTGACTCAATCACCATCCAAGTCAAATTAGTTCCCCTCAGAATCATCATGATGAAACAATTATGCATTCAACACCAAAAGTATAATAATTAGAAAGTATTAACAAGAACAGAAACTGCATACAAAATTCAACATCTTTCATAGAGGTTGTTTAGATGACTCCATGATCACAAAGAATTAATCTTTTCATAGCCCCCAATCATTAAACACAAAGTATTAGAGCAAAGTAATATAAAACAATTATCTTTTCTCGCATTGAATACTCAGCGAATTGAACAGATTAGGAACATGAATTGAAACAATAACAATAAAAGCAAAAGGGAAAATTCTGAATACTCACCCAATCAGGAGCTCTGAGGAACCCAAGTCCACCAGCATTAGCTACAGCAGCAACAAGCTCAGGACCAGAAATATCAGGTCCTAATGGTGCCTGTATAATCCCATATTCAATACCCAGAATCCCTCTCCAACCCATTTCTTTTCTACTCTCTAATGAACACTCCAACTAATAAAAAACACTACTTTATAAATGATTATATGATCTTGGTCTTGTGGGTTTGTTCTCTTGATTATCTTCAAGCACAGAGCTTTTATATATACAGGGAAAAATTAGTGTACAAAGAGAATTTCTCTTCTTTGATGGACTTCTATTCAAGACCCCATGTAGGAGGCCAAGGGGAAAATGATAATGATGATTAATGTACAGTTGATTTTTTTTCTTATTTTTAACCACAATGATCATATTGTTAAACTTATAAAGAATATAAACTCAATGCGACTAACTCACCTAAAATGAATGATAAATCATCCTGA
>CATIWK010673011.1:0-15964 GCA_949634005.1 Mallotus japonicus | reverse complement strand
TGCTAAGTTAGATTACACTTAGAATTGTGTGATTGTTCATCTTTTTAATAACTAAGTATCTTGCTTCAATTTAATAAGCAAGGGGTTTAGTTCCATCAACACAACCTTTCTTGATGATCTTGGGCTAAGATTTCAAAGTTTGGATGCGCGTTCTATCTCTCTTATAGATAGGGTTCGTATCAGAGGAGTGCCAAGTTGAAACCTTACCAACGAAGACAACTTTTGAAGACCCATGCATTAATCAACAACTTGCAGAGTTTCCATCTTCCTTTGGGAATACTTTGGGTAGGGAAACCTATGAAGTTGAGAGAAAAGAAAAAAGTGAGCTGAGTGTGAAAAATGAGTTGAGTGAGAAAAGTGAGGAAAATGGGAAACACTTAGCGAGAGAAAATAAGCAATGCATGAGTGAAGAGAAAAAGCTAGAAATTGAGAGCATCAAAAAGGATAATGAGTTGGTGATTCATCATGCATATACCAACAACTTTAATCTTTCTTTTTCTAGTGTTTTGAAAGTTGTTTTGCAGACTTTTATGCAATATAAAGATCCATTTGATGATGTTGTTAAAGTACCTTATTCCTACAAGAGAATCCATGGAGTCTTTGCTCATAGCACGAAGAACTTGAGATATTCATGTTTCAAGTTTAGAAGGAAGCAGCAAGAATTCAATGCATACAAGTTCGTGAATGGAAGTTCTATGTTCCAAGTGTGCAAACAAGTTCAAATTGTTTTAAAGCTGTTTATGTGGATCATTACTTTAAAGGAGTGGTTCTTAACCAAGGAGTTTGTGTTTGATCCTGGAGGATGTTTGAATATACCAACTTCAAAAGATGGGGCTGATTCGAGGACGAATCATCTTCAAGAGGGAGGGAATGATACGATCCTGATGCGATCCTAGATTCAATTTTTATCAATTCGTCTTTTGGTAGCCGGCTTTAGTAGTTTGGTCATATCTTTCTCTACAAATATCATATTGAGGTAATTCAAAAGGATATAAAAAGCTAAGACATATTTCTACAACTTTTATGGAGAAATCTAGAGTTAATTCGATTGTCTTTGATATGATCCTAGTCTCCAAAGATGAAGATTATTCATGCTAATAAGTCAACTTCATTCAAGACAAGAGCAATTTGTATAAATTCGTATTTTGTGTAGCATCTTCAGCATTTTGACCATAACTCACTCTAAAAAACTCGAATTGAAGAAATTCAAGAGGATATAGAAACATAAGATAGAGAGCTACAACTTTGATGAATAAATCTGAGGCGAATTCGATTGTCTTCATGGGCCAAAATTATGAGAGATTATCATATCGTGAACAAAACTGGGCAGACTGAACATACATCAGTAAATGGGCCGTATCTCTCTCAATATAGATCTAAATGGAGTGAATCAAGATGCTGATTAAAGCTTACATCAAGGGATATAACTTTCATGTTTTGGGTATGACCAATTCGGCCTTTCTCATGATGAAAAGTGCGCTACAAGCTACTGTATATGTAAATCCGAATTTAATCAGAATTGTATTTTCTTATTTAGGTAGGATTATATTTTCTTATTTGAGAAGTATTTTTTTCTTATTTAGTTAGGATATTAATTAGGTTTTATTTAGGGTTTCTTTAAGCCTATATAAAGGCCTTATTTTATGTAAACTTAAAACATAGAATGGATGATTTATAAAATATAGAGAGTTTTCTCTTTTGGTTACTTGGTTAACCATGTGACGCCTTTGTGGGATATCACTTCTACCTTTCATCTTATAATAGCTAAGTATCTTACTTCAATAATAAGCAAGGGGTTTAGCTCCAACAGCACAATCCATCTTATAATAGCTAAGTATCTTGCTTCAATAATAAGCAAGGGGTTTAGCTCCATCTCTATGTCTGAATTTGGAACTTGATTTGAACTTCCTTGAGAGTGTGGGTTTTGGGTTCATGTTGGATGCGCGTTCTATCTCTTTATAGGTAAGGTTCATATCAGTCTTCATGGGCTAAAATTATAAAACATTATCAGGTTGTGAACAATACTGGGCAGACTGAACATATAGCAGTAAATGGGCCGTATATCTCTTAATATAGATCCAAATGGAGTGATTCTAGATTCTAATTAAATCTTACGTCAAGGGCTACAACTTTTCATGTTTTGGTCTTGCATCGATTGGGCCTTCATCATGGTCAAAAGTGCGCTACAACGTGCTGCATATGTCAATCCGAATGTAATCAGGATTATATCTTCTTATTTAGGTAGAATTATATTTTTTTATTTAATAAGGATCTTGTTTTCTTGTTTAATTAGGATATTAATTAGGTTTTATTTAGGATTTCTTTAAGTCTATATAAAGGTCTTCTTTATGTAACTTATTAGAATATTATAATACTATGGAGAATTGAAGTTTTAAAAACCTAAAGTTGTTTTGCTTTTATCTTTGTGTTCTTGCATAGAATACATGTTTTACGGAACATTCAAGTAGATTGATCACCTTCTTGTGGAGTGTTTTGAAATTGGAATTCAGAAACAAGTTTTCTTTATTCTGATTCTTTGATTCATCTAAGTAATCTATTTTCTAGCCTTTTCTTAGGGGTTATTGCTGAAATGAGTATTGGGGTTTTCAAATTAATGTGTTGGGGGTCCGTATATATAAAGGGGTTCTCAAGCTTATTCTTGGAGGTTCCGTATCATGTGCGCATGTTTGAATGCAAGTCATGCACTTGTGTAAATTTGTGCCCAAATGGTTTTGAACCAATTGAATAATCAGTATCATAAATGCATATTCTAGCATTCCAAACTAGAAAATCTTATTGACTTTATTAAATGAACATATCGTGCACTTTTGTGCATGTTTGAATGCAAATTGTGAACTCGTGCAAATTTGTGCACAAATGGTTTTAAACATATTATCCAACGCTCCAATTGAATATTCAGTATCCTAAACACATGTTCTAACATTTCAAACTCTTAAATCTTGTTGACATTAATAAATACACAAGATGTGCACTTGTGGGTATATTTGAAAGCAAACCGTGCATTTGTGCAAATTTGTACACAAATGGTTTGGAACATATTATCCAAGGGTCCAATTGTATATTTAGTATCCTAAATGCACTTTCTATCATTCTAAATTCATAAATATTGTTGACATTGTTAAATGAACAAATCGTGCACTTTTGTGCATGTTTGATCGCAAATTGTGAACTCATACAAATTTGTGCCCAAATGGTTTTAAACATGCTATCCAAGGCTCCAATTGCATATTAAGTATCCTAAACACATGTTCTAACATTTCAAACTCGTAATTCTTATTGACATTGATAAATGCACAAGATGTGCACTTGTATGCAAATTTGAAGGCAAATCGTGCACTTGGGTACATTTGTGCGCAAATGGTTTTTAACATATTTTCCAAAGCTCCAATTGCAAACTCAGTATCATAAATGCAAATTCTAGCTTTCCAAACTTGTAAACTTTTTGACATTATTAAATGAACAAATTGTGCACTTTTGCGCATGTTTGAAAGCAAATTGTGAACTCGTGCAAATTTGTGCACAAATGATTTTAAACATGTTATCAAAGGCTACAATTTCATATTCAGTATCCTAGAAACATTTTCTAACATTTCAAACTCGTAAATCTAGTTGACATTAATAAATGCACAAGATGTGTACTTGTGCGCATATTTGAACGCATGTCGTGCACTTGTGCAAATTTGTGCCCAAATTGTTTTGAACATATTATCCAAGGTTCCAATTGCATAATCAGTATCATAAATGCACATTCTAGCATTCAAAACTAGTAAATCTTATTGACTTTATTAAATGAACAAATCGTGCACTTTTGTGCATGTTTGAATGCAAATTGTGAACTTGTGCAAATCTTTGCACAAATGGTTTTAAACATGTTATCCAACGCTCCAATTGAATATTCAGTATCACATGTTCTATCATTTCTGATATGAACCCTACCTATAATAGAGATAGAACGTGCATCCAACTTTGAAATTGTTGCCCAAGATCATCAAATTGAAGTAAGATACTTAGTTATTAAAAAGAGGAACAATCACACAATTCTAAGTCTAATCTAACCTAGCAATTGTAATGAAAGGTAGAAGTGAAACAATTCAAGTAAACTTGCAAAGTTTCAAAAGAACAAAGTTAAGGGAAACCTCACTTAATTGATTAGAATTGTCTAAATTCGTTTTACATAAAAATAACCTTTAAATGGGCATGTAAACGACCTAATCCTTAAAGGAAAAGGTTTCTTACTTATTCCTAAAGACTCATATAAAGGAAAATCCTTAACTAAGGATCCTTCAAAATTAGGTCAAAGCTAAAAATAGAAAATATAAAAAGTTTCCTATTAATCTAGCATTAAATAGGAAGATACAAAAATCCTAACACAACTTGGACTCCTTCTTTGACTTTGACTTTGACTTTGACTTCTTGACCTTGACCTTTGACTTTTTGACTTTTTGACTTAGACTTGGAATATCCTTGAATCTTCTCAAATCTTCTTGAATCTTCCTTATTGATTCTAAAAATAGAAAATAACTTAAAAATTCATCCAATTCAAGCTAATTAATTTCAGAATATGAAATTAAACTAATTAGCTTGAATTCTTCTTCATTCAGCTCCATGCTTGTACTTGAGATCGAATCCACCATTTTGCTCATAATGTAAAGAACAAATGAATTCAATGCTTATTCGAACTTCTTTGTCCTTATTCTTGTTAGTTTTGTTTGATTTTGCCTGACGCCAGGGAGGCTACATGGCTTATTTTGCTCGATTCCGCCTGACGCCGGGGAGGCTACATGGCTTGTTTTGCTCAATTTCGCTTGACGCCGGGGAGGCTACATGGCTTGTTTTGCTCGATTTCACCTGAGACTGGGCAGGTTACATCTCTTGTTTTGCTTGATTTCGCCTGAGGCCGAGGAGGCTACATCTCTTGTTTTGCTCGATTTTGCCTGACGCCGAGGAGGCTACATCGCTTGTTTTGCTCAATTTCGCCTGACGTCGGGGAGGCTACATCGCTTGTTTTGCTCGATTTCGCCTGACGCCGGGAGGCCAGTTGAAGGTGAAATCCTAAAACCGAGCTCAACCAGTTATGGAAGAGACTGTTTCTGTGAATTTGGGTACAGCAAAGTGATGTCAAGGAAGTCAAACTGGGTTCTAGTCTTTCTAACGATGAGAAGACTGAGTTAGTGGCCCTGCTTAATGAGTTCATCGACTTGTTTTGCTCGATTTCGCCTGACGCTAGGGAGGCTACATCGCTTGTTTTGCTTGATTTCACCTGACGCCGGGGAGGCTACATGGCTTGTTTTGCTCTATTTCGCCTGACGCCGAGGAGGCTGCATGGCTTGTTTTATTCGATTTCGCCTGACGCCGGGTAGGCTACATGGCTTGTTTGGATTTACCCTGTTTGATGCCCTAGAGGCTATATGTCACTTTTCAGTTTACCTTGCCTGAAGCCGGAAGAGGCTATAAGGCTCCTGTCTTGTGAGATGAGATTTTTTTATTTTCAGTATTTCACCTCTCGAATTATATTCCGAGGTTGTCGGTGTGAAAGACAAAGTTTTTCTTATCGAAGTATCAGACAGTGACCTCTCGGGTTTGTACCCCGAGGCTGACGGCACGAATTTTTAGCGACTTCTCGGGTTGTACCCCAAGGCTGATGATCTAGAATTCAAAAATTTGACCTCTCGGGTTTGTACTCCGAGGCTGATGATGCGAATTTTCAACGACCTCGCGGGTTGTACCCTGAAGCTGACGGACCAGAAATTCAAATAGTCTCCCAAAGACAAAGTTGTATCCTTTTTAAAAATTTTATTATGTGTATGTTGATTAGTATTTCACCTCTCGGGTTGTACCCTGAGGTTGATGAGGCGATGCCTCTTCATAGAGGTGCCGCCTCTTTACAGTCCACTTATGCAGAAATAAATTAAAGAATTAACAGTGGTGGACAAGTGGATGGGCCCACACATTAATGCTATGAATCTCTGAACATGAAAAGGTGATTTTTGGGGTGAAGATACTGCTAAAAAGGTGTGCACATAATGGGTGACTTGATAAGAACAAGGACAACGAAGTTCAAACAAGCATTAAATTCAATTGTTCTCTACTTTATGAGCAAAATGGTAGATTCGACCTCAAGTACAGGCATGGAGTTGAATGATGAAGAATTCAAGTTAATTAGTTTAATTTCCTATTCTGAAATTAACTAGCTTGAATTTGGACTAATTTTAAGGTTATTTTCTATTTTGGAATTAATAAGGAAGATTCAAAAAGATTCTAGAAGATTTAAGAAGATTCAAGGATATTCCAAGTCAAAAAGTCAAGGTCAAAGTCAAAGTCAATGGTCAACATCCTACTTGACATGTGACATGGCATGCTTAGTTGTCATAAGTTGTCATTTTACTTAGTTGTTATAAGTTGTCATTTTACTTAGTTGTTATGAGTTGTTATTGTGCTTAGTTGTCATGAGTTGTCAATTTGACTTTTCAAAGTTTAGTTGTCATCAATTGTCATTAGTTGTCATATTTTTAAAGGAATCTTTTTTAGTTAAGGATTTTCCTTTATAGGAGTCTTTAGGAATAAGTAATAAACCTATTCCCTTAAGGATTAGGATGTTTACATGCCTATATAAAGGCTATAGTGTTGTAATACAAATTTAGATGAAGTTTTATCAATTAAATTCAATTCTTGTGAGGTTAAAGTTCTTTTCTTTTGTTCTTAAAAGAACTTAGTGAATTTATCAAGTGAAGGCTTGGCGCATTCAAACCTAGTTTAATTTAGACTTAAAATTGACTTAGTTAATCTTAGGTTTATATTAAACAACCTTTAATTCTTTGTAATTAAGGTTCTTAAGTACAGGTTATTTAAAGGTCTTATTGGGAATTAGAGTTTTCCTTTGCTTGGTTTATGAACGATCCTTGGCAAGTTATCAAGATTGAATACGGGTTTGGTACAAGTTAACCACGTTCGTATCAGGCCCCGCAGATTCCCTCATAGATTTCTCTGAGCACATAGTTACCTTCGTCTGGGGATACACACTTCGACCATGGATGAGATAAAGATCTTTTGTAGAGTTCTCCGTTACTCAAGGAATAATGTGTAGCTCTGAGTTTGATCTTCTGCGCTTTGAGTTTATCTGGAGGTAAGATGCCTTGACCTAGGTACTCTATAATGGGCTTCATCCATTCTGCCACTTCCTGAGTATTCATGACTTCCATTTCCTCGGTACTTGGTTTATTGAGCTCTGCTATTAGTTCAAGTGTTTTGAAAATTTTATTAGCTTCTGAGGCTGATTTTGCTAGAAAGTCTGCTTCCGTGTTCTCGCTTCTAGGAATCTGTAATATTTCTCATTGTCCCCCTTCATGCTCAAGCTTCTTTAGGAGCTGTCTGGCTTTCTCCACATACTTGATCATGCTTGGTTCCTTGCTCTGGTATGTCCCTTTGACTTGGTTAACCACTAACTGAGAGTCAGAGTAAATCTTCAGATGCTCAGCCCTGACTTCTGTGGCCAACTTGATTCTTGTAAATAGTTCTTTATACTCAGCTGCATTATTTATGGTGTTGTACTTGATCTGGACAGCATATTTGATTTTGACTTTATATGGCCCGATGAGGACAATCCCAGCTCCAGATCCTTGTGCACTTGATGCTCCATCAATGTACAACTTCCACTCTGGATGTGGTATTGACACAACTTCCTCGATTGTCATTTCCTAAATAAAGTCTGCCAATGCTTGAGCTTTTATCTGTTGGCGAGGTTCGTAGTTAATGTCGAATTCACCTAAATGAACAGACCATTGAACTAGTCTTCCTGAAGTTTCAGGCCTTTAAAGAATTTTTCGCAAAGGAAAATTTGTTCGGACAATCATTGAATGAGCTTGGAAGTATTGTCTAAGCTTTTTGGATGTGTGGACAACCATCATTGCGAGTTTGTCCAGCTTGAGATACCTTACTTCCGAGCCTCTAAGTATCTTACTAATATAGTAGATTGGATTTTGCTGACTTCCTTCCTCTCGTACTAATACTGAGGTGATGGACTCGTGTCCAATGGAGAGGTATAAGTATAGAACCTCATTTGGTATTGGTTGGCTAAGAAATGGGGGGGGTGAAGATAGGAATTTTTTTGTTTCCTCAAATGCTATTTGGCACTCGTCGCTCCAGTCAAATTTCTTGGAATTTTTCAAGGCTCAGAATAGGGTTAAGCTTTTTTTGGCTGAGCATGGGATAAATCTTCCGAGAGCTGTGATCCTGCCGTTAAGCTTTTGGAGTTTGTTTAGTGTTTTAGGAGCTTTCATGTTAAGAATGGCTTCCATCTTCTCTAGGTTTTCCTCTATTCCTTTGTGTGAGATCATGAATCCCAAGAATTTTCCAGCTTTGACCCTAAAGACACACTTTTCTGGATTGAGCTTAATCCGGTATTGATCTAGGAGTCTGAGGATTTGCTCAAGATCCTCAGCATGCTGTGCTGCTTGCTGGCTTTTGACGATGATGTCGTCCACGTATACTTCCACATTCTTCCCAATCTAATATTGAAAGACGTGATTCATCAGTCGTTGGTATGTTGCTCTAGTATTCTTTAGCCCAAAGGGCATGACTTTTATAATAATAGAGACCCTCGTGTGTAATGAATGATGTTTTCTCTTGATCCTCTTCTTTCATGGGGATTTGATGATATCCTTGAGCTGCATCAACGAAGCTATACAAGCTGTGGCAAGCTGTTGAGTCTACCACCTGGTCAATTGTTGGTAAGCGGTAGCTGTCTTTGGGGCATACTTTGTTTAAGTCTGTGTAGTCAACACACATTCTGTGTTTTCCGTTAGCCTTCTTGACTAGCACGACATTAGCTACCCACTCCGGATGTGTGACTTCTCTTATAAACCCGACATCTAATAACTTCTTTATTTCCTCAGTGATCACCTTCTATCTCTCATAGGCGAACTTTTGCTTCTTCTGGACTACCGGCTTTACTCCTTGATTAATGTTCAGACTGTGGGATGCAATTCGAGGATCTACTCCAACAATCTCGGATGCTTTTAAAGCAAAACTATCTAAATGCTTGTTCAGGACTTTACTGATAGTTTCGTCAAGTTCTCCTCCGATCCTGACTATTTTCCCCTCAGCTATCTATAGAGTCTAGACTTGATCTACTGGCTCTGGATTGGCTCGTTGCTTTTCCGTTTCTAGACTTAATCTGAGACTCCTTCTCCTATTTGGTTTGAGCTTCCTTTCTCTGCAAGTTACTATTTGTTTAGGAATATATGTGGTATTTAGGATAGAAATATACCTGTGGGGTATCAATGTTCTTGCTTTCTCTTTTTTTTAGAATAATTTAATTCAAAATTTTCAAAATTTTTCTTTTAATTTATTTTAACTCAGGTTTGACCACCAAAAATTATATAGAAATTATTTTATTTTATATGTTTGTATTTTTTATGATTAAAAAGTTTTAAAATATTATTTATTTATTTATTATGGATTTATATTATTATTTTAAAGAAATAAAATATATGTGCTAATTTTTTTATATATTATATATTTAAATTTTTTATGTAAAACATTCTAAAATTGTATGACCATTTAATTTTGATACTAATAATGAAATTCATTAATAAGGGTATCAAAGTCATTTATGCTTAAATCTACTTATCCTTCATAGTAATTCTAGGTCATGAACAAAACATGAAATAGTAATTATTTAGAAATAGTTA
This sequence comes from Mallotus japonicus, assembly GCA_949634005.1. Taxonomy (NCBI): domain Eukaryota; kingdom Viridiplantae; phylum Streptophyta; class Magnoliopsida; order Malpighiales; family Euphorbiaceae; genus Mallotus; species Mallotus japonicus. The sequence goes on along the minus strand of CATIWK010673011.1, from coordinate 6,254 downwards.
TTCTAGAAATATCTATTATATTTCTTAAGAATTACAATTATTTTCTACACTTATTCCATTACATGAACCAAACATAGCCTATGTGATTGTAAAACTTAGGAATAACAACACTGTTAGTCCTATAAGTGATATCGTTTTTACAATTAAATCCTACAAGAATTTTTTTTTTTTACAATCAAGTTCTATAAATTTTAAAAAAGCTTTCCGTTAGTCAAAGTAATTTTCCGTTAGTCTATCCTTAAAATCAAAATTTTTTTACATGTCAGTCCTAAAACTATTAAAAATGTCATTTTTGATATTTTACATAAATAATATTTTTATTTTTATTTTTGACTTCTTTTATTATTTAACCTTCATAAGAACTATATAATTCACTAAAATATTTTTTTTAAATAAAAATAATATTTTTCTTAAACTATTTGTTATTTTGACAATGATAAATAAAAATAATTAAATATTCTTAATTATTTTAAAACATATAATTTCAATTAATATATCACAAATGAATAAATATTTTTTATAAGGAAAAGCTCATATAGTTTTATCAATATTATGATTTGTGTTAAATTTCAAAAAACTTTTTATTTTATCTTTATTTTATTTTATTTTATATAAAAAAATAAAATTATTAATTAAAATATATTATTCTTGAAATATTTTTTGTAAAATAGCCTAATTTAAAGAAATATTTATAAAATATAACATTGACAAAAATAATTGAGTTTATCTAAGTATAAAAAAAATTATATAAATTAATTTAACTCTTTAATAATATAGGCTTCTAAATTCATGCAAGGTATAGGCTTTCGAGATCTATATTCTATCTATAATTTTATTTTTATATTATTTTTATTTCTTAAAAAATTATTTTAGTGAATTATATAGTTCTTATGAAGGTTAAATAATAATAAAAGTCAAAAATAAAAATAAAAATATTATTTATGTAAAATATCAAAAAAGACATTTTTTTAATAATTTTAGGATTGAAATGTAAAAAAAAAATTAATTTTAAGGGTTGACTAATGGAAAATTGCTTTGATTGACGGATAGAACTAACAGAAAATCTTTTTAAAATTTATAGAACTTGATTGTAAAAACAAAATTCTTGTAGGACTTCATTTAAAAACGATGTAACTTATAGGACTAATAATGTTGTTATTCCTAAAAATTATGACTTCAACCAACTCTATAAATCTAAATTATTTATGGCTCCAAGCAACTCTCTAAATCTAAATTATATTATATAAATTATAGATTAGAGGGAGTGAGTTTGGCTCTCTAAAAAATTCATTCTATATACAAAAATTAATTGATACATATTTATTTTCTATATATATTTTTATTTTTTATTGGCTTCTTTTATTATCTAAACTTTTTCCTCTTTCTTTCCACAATATTTAAAAATTAAAATTAAATACGTCGAGGATAAAACAAAATAAAAAGTGCATTGAATTTAAATAAAATTGTTTGCTCTTTAGATTGAAAGATTCTTTAAAATGCTCTTTATTGTCTAAAATATGCTCTTTATTTTAAAGATTACCATTGGAGATACTTCCATTATAGCTTAATTTTTTAATGGGATAACAATATTTTTAGTCCTCTAACTTCTATTATTTTTTCAATTTAGTCTTACAAGTAATTTTCTTTACAATCAAGTCCTATAAGTTTTAAAAAGTCTAACCAATTTTCTATTAGTCAACTATTAAAATTAAACTTGTTTTTTACATTTCAGTCTTAAAACTTTAAAATCTTTTATATTTTAAATAAATAATTTTTATTTTTATTTATAATTTATTATATTATTTAATTTTTATAATAACTGTATTAAATCATTACAAATAATATCAAAAAATTAAAAATTAAACATATTTATTCATTTGTGTCAACCTTATAATTTGTGTTAGATTTCAAATATATATTGAATTCAATTATATTTGAATTGGTTATTTTCAAAAAAACAAAATATGTTTCTTTATGTTAAGCTATTTTATAAAAAATATGTTCACTTATTTAATTGCTCAAATATTTATTATAAAACAGACTATATTAAAGAAATTTTTTGTAAAAAAATTGTCTATTTTAAATTTCATTGAGCTTAAAAATTATTTAAAATATAACATAACATTGAAAAAATTGATTGAGTTTCTCCATAAAAAAAATTTATTCATTTATGATATATTAATTAAAATTATATATTTAAAAATAATTAAAATATTTAGTTAATTTTATTTAACATTGTTAATTAAACTAGTAATTTAAGGGAAAAAATATTTTCTTTAATTTTTATTTTTTGGTATTATTTTAGAGAGTTATATAGTTATTATGCAAGTTAAATAATAAAATAAATCATAAATAAAAAATTTTTATTTAAAATATAAAAATGATATATTTTTTTTTAAGTTTTATGACTGAAATGTAAAAGAAAAGTTTAATTTTAAGGGTTGACTAATAGAAAATTGACTTAACCAACGGATAGAAATAACAGGTTGACTTTTTAAAACTTATAAAACTTGATTGTAAAGAAAATTACTTCTAGGACTTAATTGAAAAATGGGGTAAATTATTCGAATGATTACTAAACTTTAGTTAGTTTTTCAAAAAGGTTATAAAACTTCAATTTGTGACATTTTGGTCACCAAACTTTGATTTTTGTTTCAAACGTAGTCTCTTTTTAAGATTTAAGCCTTAAATTTATGTAATATTATCATTTTAGTCTAAAAGATTATTTCCTTGCAAATAAGTCCATAGGTTCTAAAGATAATAAATAAAATAAAAATATATATTTTTGTTTTCTCCATGCCTTCCATTGTAGAAAATCTTATCCATTATTTGTGTTTATTTGACTGGTCTAATACTAATAGTTTGAGAGTTTTAAGATAATAATTATTCGATGCAGGATAGGAAGAGGTTAGTATTCACCAAGAATATCATAATCAATATTGTGACTGTGTTGAATACAATAGAAAGTTGTGTATTATTAATATTATTATTATATTTTTTAGATCATTTGCTTGATTTAGATTAAAATAATTTCAAGGTAAATGAGAAATAGAACAAAGAGTTCAGATTACAATAATCCGTCAAGATTACAACAATTGAGCATTTTTTTTAAATTTAATACGAAATGTACAATAAATTTTTTTTATTAATAAACAGTCATTTAAAATTCAAATTATAAGCTAAGCTTATAACAAATTATAAATATTTAATTTTTTATAAAATACAGTGATAAATGTTAAATATTCTAGTGACAATAGTCCATTTAATTCTTACATTCATTCTCCGTTTTCAAAAAAATTTCTAAAAATACTATGTTTCGCACAAAAAAAAAACTTATTAAATTTTAATTTATTGTACAGTTCGTATTAAATTTTTTAAAAAAATGCTCAATTGTTATGATCCTGATGGATTATTGGAATCCGAACTCTCTGTTCGATTTCCCATTTATCTAACAAAGTCACAGTATATTGATTATAATATTCTTGGTGAATATTAACCCCTTCCTATCCTGCGTCGAATAATTCTTGTCTTAAAACTCTCAAACTGTTAGTATTAGACCAGTCAAATAAACACAAATAATGGACAAGACTTTCTACAATGGAAGGAATGGAGAAAACAAAAATATTTATTTTTACTTTATTTATTATCATTAGAACATATAGACTTATTTGTAAGGAAATAATCTTTTGGACTAAAATGGTAATATTATATAATTTTAAGGCGTAAAATTTCAAAAAGAGACTACATTTGAAAAAAAAACAAAATTTGGTGACCAAAAAGTCACAAATTAAAGTTTTATAACTAAATTGAAATCGCTAATAAAGTTTAGCGACCATTCATACAATTTACCCTGAAAAAATGATATAAGTTATAGGACTAAAAATGTTGTTATCCCTATAATTAAATAAAAAATAATCAAGTAAATCTTAGGCAAAGCCCATTATTTGGTTCCTAAACTTTTCGAGTTTTTCACATTTCGTCCCTAACCATTTAGGGCATGCAGTGTCAATTTTTAAGTGGCATGATGAGAAATATATTGAGCATATTAATCATATGCTCGTGACTCTTAAGAGGCAAAAAAGAGAGCTAAGTGTAGAGATTTTTCGGCTGAATTACCTAAATGAAAGGCTAAGTGTTGCTGACTTTGTGAAGATGGAAGGTGAAATTAAATCCTTGAGAGAAAAAGTGTAGAATTTATATGAAGTAGAGCAAAACTTGAAAAAAATGAAGAAAATGAAGGAGCTTGTTCAGTGGCTTCTGGCACTTGTTGTTGCTATAATTGTGTACTTGATAATGGGTGACAAATGATTAGCGCTTCCTCTTATATTTGTAATTTGTAATAATGTGTTTTGTAGAACTAATTAAAGTTTGTTATGGACAACACAATTCAAATCCATTAAGAGTTGGATTGTTGAATATTATCATGTGTTTGTGTGTTATGATAATAAAGTGTCAATCAATCTATCTATCTATTTCCTTTGTAGCAATTCAAATCCATTCGGAGTGAAATGCTTTTTATTATGTGTTTATGTGTCATCCAAATGAATGATGATATTATTGGTGCATACTTTTAGAAAAAGGGACCATAAAATCAAAGTGATATAGTGCAAAATGGCACAGGACAATTATTTCGTAATGAATCTTAAATATATAAAAAAAAAAGTAGTTTGAAGCAATAAAAAAAAAAAGGATTGAAGCAACACAATAGAATGAATCATAAATTCTGAAGTGTTATTACATTCCAATAAGCATAATCTAAACATAGTATAGCAATAAAATAACAGGCTTAGTTCCTGTTTGCATAGCATAATTCTAACACAACGAACAATCTAAGTCAGTGTTTTATAAAGCATCCTATGAACACTCTTGACAAAACAATTAACATAACCTAGCTTAAAAAAGTTTATAACAATCTAAGTTCCATTAGCAATCCTCATGTCACTGTTTTCTTTCTTGTCACATATTTCTTTTCTGTTCCATAAGATTGATGTCCTTCTCTACTTGAAGCTATGTGGATGTAATGTCAGCTTTTCCTTTCCAATTCAGTCTCCTAGGCTTAAATCCTAAATCATTTGAACTTGATCTTAGTGTTGGTTATGATGTGAGCTGCTCCCAAATGTTAATGCAAATTGGTTGTTATTTACAATTGGTTGAGACATGCTTTTATAACCTCCATGTATTGGCCTGGAGGTACTTGTACCATACTTCACAAAAATGGAAATTAAAATACAAAGATTAGAAGTGAATTGAAAGCACTATTAATTATAAAGAATATAGCATAACACACAAAAAAGGACTTGCATTCAGATTTGCTTTGTTAGTAGTCAAATTGACATAACATCTATAACCTTCAATCTTTTGGTTCACATTTTTTCGAGGTGCTTATTGGTGACTTTTTCTTGGGGTAGGTTTTACTGCTGCTTTTCTTGGGGTAGATTGAGCTACAGCTTTTCCTGGTGCTACAAATGGAGGCTTTTAAACTTGGTTTTTCATTTTATTGACAAATTTAGCAAACTCAACACTACTTCTTTTAGCATGCTCCCTAAGTGCCCTTGCACTTTCTTCCTTATCCTTTTGAAACTCTCTTACACTTGCTTCCTGGTGCCTTCTAAAATCCATCTCATCTGCACTCATTTCATTTGTAAGACTTCTGTGGCTTGCTTGCATGCTTGAATCTGTTTGGGATGTAAATATTTAGCTACCTTACTTAGTATAGAACATAAAAGTTCCATTTTTATTTGACTTCTATTTTTTAACAAATTGACTGCGTAGCTCTTCTGTTGTACTATTATTGTTGTTGGTCCCACAGTCTATTTTTCTTTTTATCTTTTTTATGATTCTTCCATTGATTTACTTCGAGTAGACTGATTAGAGACAATAACGGTAATGTAAAGAACATTTTATTGCTTGGTAAGTCAAAATAAATAAAACTGAAATTTGAAACATACTGTTTCTACTGTTCTTTGTAGGTAACCCTTATATTATGACCTTTAGATTTGTAAATCTTGCAAGGCATCATTCTTCCTCTCCTTGAGAGTTTGCCCATCTTTGGCTGCTCATCTTTATCTTTTCTCCTTGCTAACTTTAGCCTGCTAGGCATTTTTCTCACAGCTGGTGGCCGTATTGGTTCTGTCCTAATTTCATTCCATAAGCTTAGTCCTTATACTGGTTGTAAAAGGTACTGGTAAGCCTTCAAATAAGTTTCTTGTTTATACCAGTGTGATACATACTTTTTAGGTTGTTCATTTTCATTA
>CATIWK010672921.1:0-13211 GCA_949634005.1 Mallotus japonicus | reverse complement strand
ATTGAATTTCCCTTTAGTTTAATAATTCTGTTTTGTTTTATTCATTTAAATCTTTAGTTCAATTTCTATCATCAATTATTCACTTAATTATTAGCTCATAAGGATCAATATCATACCTAGTGCTAGAATTTAATCCTCCCTGTGGGAACGATACTCTATTTATCATTATATTATTTGTTCGATCTGTACACTTGCAGAAATTACACAACACGCTCTACCTCCGGTCGTTTAGTTAAAGCTCAGAAACAGTAATGGCAGGTAGTTTTGATCCTGAAGCTTTTAAAGCACAGTTAAAGGATGAGGTGGTTGCACAGTTGAAAGAAGAAATGGCTACTCAAAACCGATCCATGATGAAGGAAATGATGGGGGAGATGACTAAACTAATCCGAGAACAACAGCCAGTACCTCCGCCTGCTCTGATTAATTTGGATACTGAAATCCCTATCAGAGAGAGAGAAGAAGATGAGGTTACAGTATTAGCTGACCTAGTAGGTCGAAGAAATATAGGCAAAGCAGAGGAAAGGGAGCAACCTAACTGGGCTAAAGACTTGACCAAGGCCGTGACCCAGATGCAAGTAATGATGAAGGAGAAGGGCATGGCCACTCCAATGGATTATACCAGCCTGACACTGGGTGAGGAAGATGATCCCCTACCCCAGAAATTCAAATTCCCAAATATGAAGAAATACTTAGGGACTAATGATCCACATCTACACTTGAAACAATATGCGACGTACATGAAGGCCATTGGTTTGTCCAGGGTCCAAATTGTCAAGCAATTTCCTATGTCGCTAGAAGGTGCGCTGATCCGGTGGTACTATGCTCTGGATCCACACATCCAATCGGATTAGGATAAGTTATGCGCTGCATTTGTGAAGCAGTATGGCCTTAATGTCCAGCTGGAAGTGTCATTGAGAGACCTGCAGAACACTAAGTAGAAATTCAATGAATCTTTCATTGACTACCTAACGTGTTGGAGGGAGAAGCTAGGTCAAATGAGACATAGGCCTGCTGAGGCAGATCAGTTGATAATAGCTATGGAGGGCTGTGTTCCAGCACTGTCTAAGAAGCTGGGAGACCTGGGAATTCGCAACTTTGAAGAATTATACAGATTTGGGGTCCAGAAGGAGTCGGACTTAGCTCAAGAGAGAAGATTCTTCAGGGGAAGAACTGGGGGCAAAGAAAGAGCCGGTTCGAGCAGCAACGTACAGATAGATGCCATTAGGCCACAGCCGTGCTACAGTGTGCAAATTAATGCAGTAAGACAGCCCCGAAGGTTCTCAAATTTGGGGCGACCTCTTCTAAGGTTCTTGAGAAGTTGATTGAGAAGAACCTGCTGCGGCCTTTACCCTCACAACAACCCGCACCAAATGCCAACCCAAAACTCTCCTACAAGTTCCACCAGACCATTGGATATGAAACTGACAACTGTGCCCGGTTGAGGCATGAGATTCAAGATCTAATTGATGCTGGGAAGATTACTGACCCAGAAAGCCGAAAGCCAAATACACAGAATAATCCTCTGCCTAACTACCAAAATGCCCCACCACCAAATGCACCCATCCTTATGAATGGCACCGGTTTGACAGAGGAACAAGTGCTTAATTCCTTTGTCAACACCACTTCTGAAATACCAAAACCCGAACCAGAAAATTTGAACCAGAAAGAGCAACTTATAGAACTTTCAGTGCATGTTCTAGATATTTGGAGCTCTGATGATGAGAGTGAGGGACGGGTTGATCTGTGGGAAGACAAAGAGAATAGAGTGAGTCAACTGGTTGGGAAAGTTAAAGAGAAGGCAGAAGAAAGCGAACCTATTAAACCAAAGCTAGAAGAAGCAGAAAGCTCAGAAAGAAAGACAAAGAAAGAAGAGATAATTGCTAGTGTCTGGGAGCTGCTTTTGCATTCCAGGGACCACAGGGAAGCATTGGTACTAGCCCTAGATCAGAGGAAGATCTCTATGGGGTGCACACCCGAACAGATGGTTGGCTCATTAACGGAAACTCCCCAAGGAACCATCATGTTTTCTGATGATGATCTACCTTTAGAAGGAAGAGATCACCACAAGGCTTTATTCATTAAAGTCGAGGTGAAGGGGAATATGACCTGATGTGTAATGGTGGATAATAGATCTGCTATCAATGTAGGCCGGTTGAAAATCTTACTGAAGTTGGGATTGTCAATAGCTGATCTAAAGCCTTCTGAAGTAGTTATCAAAGCTTATGATGATACGAGAAGGAACATGGAAGGGACGTTTAGAGCACTGGTCAAGACAGGACCCATTGAGGCTTGGGTTGATTTACATGTGATTGATATCCCCATGACCTTTGCTATTCTGCTCGGAAGGCCCTGGTTCCATCCTCTAGGTGGTGTGCCATCCATTGTTCACCAGAAGATCAAGTTTCCGCATGAGGATAAAGTTGTCACCATATTAGCGGAAACGGAAGCTGCTGTAGCTGCCTTGAAGTTGGCACCTAAAGAGATTCCCGTAAGTCCTAGCTTTGAGGTCTGTGTGATCTATAATGAAGCTGATATAAGTGAGAAAGTTTTCGGCATGATGCGGAACATGGACTTCTTTCCTGGTTTGGGGTTAGGGAAAAATCAGCAGGGTGTGCCAAAGCATGTGAAGCATGAAGCGCTGATCCTGCAGCACGGAATAAGGTACGAAGGAGGTGATGACTCTGAGGAGGAACTTGACATGTGGGACCAACTTGAGAAGGAGGAAGCCAAGTATGAGAGAAAGGCCCTACAAGAGACTTTTGTGAGATAGGGCACCGGTTATCCTTACAACGGGGCCCCTAAACCTATTCTGATGGCTGGGGAAGTAATCTCAGGGTTTGAGATCTTTGCTGAGTACATGAATGGGGCACAGAAAGCTAACACTGCAAATCTCCCCTTGGAAGAACTGATAGTGGCTGAAGAGGAGCCTCAAGAGGACATTACTGCTCCAGAAGCAAAAGACACCGATGGTCTGGACAAGGAGATAGATCTCGAGACCTATGTTCTAAACTCTATCGTAGATCTTTTTTATGATGATTTTGATGTGTCTTTAGCTTCTTTGTTTGAAATTGATGACTTGTTTTTCTCTAAAATGAATGCAATGAAGTCTAACTTTTCTTATTTGTGCGATGTGTTTCCTAACGGTTATTCTGTTTGCGATGATCATTTCATGCATATGTTTGACATTAATTCCACACAAACTGAATCATTTAATTTGGGCACAAATGATAACCCTAGAAATATACTGCTCACTTCTGATTTAACTCATAATGAGAAGGAAAAAATGAAAGAAACTTTAAAAAGAAGACAGGAAGTATTTGCTTGGGGTTACGAGGATATGCCGGGCATCAACAGGGAGATCGCAGAGCACATAATCCCTACGTATCCTCATATATCACCAATAAAATAGAAGAAAAGAAGGTTAAGACCTGAATGGGCTAATCTAGTTAAAGAAGAAGTCGAGAAATAGCTGAAGGTGAAGTTCCTGGAGGTAGTAGAGGACACTCATTGGTTGGAAAATATCGTCCCAGTTCCTAAGAAGGACGGAAGGGTCAGAATGTGTGTGGACTATAGAGACTTGAACAAAGCCTGTCCGAAAGACGACTTTCCACTGCCACATATTGACACGCTTGTTGATAGTGTGGCCTCAAGCGCTATGTACTCCTTTATGGATGGATTTCAGGGTACAATCAGATAATGATGGCGGTGATCGATAAATTGAAGACGTCATTCACCACTGAGTGGGGAATCTACTACTACACAGTCATGCCATTCGGGTTGAAGAATGCAGATGCCACTTATCAGAGGATGGCCACTACTTTATTGCACGACATGATCCATAAGGAGATAGAAGTATATATTGATGACATGATGGTGAAATCTGCAACTAGAGAAGGTCATTTCGAAGCTCTGGACAAGTTTCTAGCAAGGGCTGAGAAGTACAATCTCAGATTGAACCCAAAGAAGTGTATCTTCGGGGTAACATCTGGGAAACTACTAGGACACATTGTTAGCCATAAAGGAATAGAAATTGATCCAGATAAAGTTAAAGCGATCCGTGAAATGCCTGCGGCCAAGACAGAGAAGGAAGTTAGGGGATTTATCGAACGACTGCAGTACATTAGCAGGTTCATAACTAAGTTTACTACAATTTGCAAGCCGATCTTCAAACTTCTGAGGAAGAATCAGCTAGTAATTTTGGATGACAAGAGTCAACGGGCTTTTGAAGCTATTAAGGATTATCTGATGAATCCTCCAATCTTACAACCGCCAAGGCCAGGTAAACCTTTGATCCTCTATCTGGCAATAGAGAAGGATGCAATAGGGGCTATGCTAGCACAGGAAAGCGAGGGGAAAATTGAAAATGTAGTGTATTACTTGAGTAAGAAGCTGCTGCAGTATGAGGCCAATTACAGTTTGGTGGAGAAGACATGCTTAGCTGTGATCTAGGCAACGAAGAAGCTCCATCACTACTTCCAATCTTACAGCGTACAAGCAGTTTCTAAACATGACCCCCTGAGGTATCTTCAAAAGACACCTTCGCTTATGGGAAAGCTAGCCAGGTGGTTAGTTCTGCTCACTGAATTCGACATAGACTATGTGGCAAAGAAGGTGGTGAAGGGAAGAGCAGTAGCAGATTTTCTAGCCCAGAACTCGATAATCGACAATCAAGAATAGGAGTTAGAATTTCCCGATGAACATTTAGTAACGATAGAAGTGCAAGGATGGAAAATGTATTTCGACAGAGCAGTCAATAGTCAGGGAGCAGGTATAGGTGTAATCCTAGTCACGCCAAAAGGAGAAATGATCCCAATGGTGAAGATGCTCGAGTTCGATGTAACAAACAATCAAGCTGAATATGAGGCCTGTATCTTCGGTATGGAGGCGTTGTGCAGTGTGGGGGCAGAAGATGTTGTCATATACAGAGATTTCATGCTGGTTATAAAGCAGGCTTCTAAAGAGTGGGAAGTGAAAGAAGATAGGCTATGACTGTATTAGGATTACTTGGCCACTGTTTCACTATCTTTTACTCAGTGTAAATTTGTTCATCTCTCGAGAGAGGACAATCAGATAGCTGACGCCCTAGCTACCCTGGCTTCCATGTGGGAGAGCAAAGAACAGACATGAGTCAAACCTCTGGTGCTGGTGAAATCCAGATATCCTTGCTATGAAGAGATAAGAGTGATGCCGTTAGATGCTGCTGAAAGGCCGTGGTTATATAATCTATAGCAATACCTAGAGACGGGACAGTTCCTTGAGGATGCAGAGAAGAAAGAAAGGATGTCTTTGAGAATGTTATCGCGGCAGTTCATAAGTTATAGTGGGATGTTGTACAAGAGAATGCCAACTGGTGTCCACCTAAGATGTGTCGATAAAGCTGAGGCTCAGGAACTTATGGAAGTAGTGCACGGAGGAGTATGTGGGCCACATATGAATGGAACGGTCTTGGCAAAGAAGATAACTCGTCAAGGATACTTCTGGCTAACCATGGAAACGGACTGTGTCAAGTTTGTGAAGAAATGTCATAACTGTCAAGCTTATGGCGACGTCAGTCATTTACCGTCTATAAAAATGCAAGGAATGACTTTTCTATGGCCGTTTGCAGTCTGGGGAATCGACATTATAGGAGAGATAAGACCGAAGGCATCAAACGGTCATCGATACATTGTTGTGGCCATCGACTATTTCTCTAAATGGGTTGAAGCTGAGTCCTATACTACTGTTGGCTTGAAACAGATGGCAAGGTTTATTGAAAAGAATATAATTTGCCAGTATGGACTACCTCATCATGTTGTCACCGATAACGGCGTCCAATTTTGAGCTGAAACCGCTGCTTTGCTACAAGAGTACAAGATTGAGCATCACAAATCATCTCCGTACAGACCATAGGCAAATGGGGCAGTAGAGGCTGCAAACAAGAATGTGAAGAAGATCTTGTCCAAAACGCTTAAGAATTATAAGGACTGGGCAGATTATCTACAGTTTGCACTGTAGGGATACAGGACTACTGCTAGGACATCAACAGGGGTCACTCCATATTCCTTACTATACGGATGTGAAGCTGTATTGTCGATAGAGGTTGAGATTCGATCATTAAGGGTTCTTTTAGAATCTAAGATCCCTGAATATCAGTGGGTGGAAAGCCGCTTAGCACAGCTTGCATTGCTAGACGAGAAAAGGATGAAGGCCATGTATCATTCACAGCTATATCAAAGGAGGATAGCTCGAGCCTACAATAAGAAAATCAAGCTGGGGAAGATCAAATAAAGTGATTTAGTGTTGAAACTCATAAAGCTGATCATGACTGACCCTCGAGGGAAGTTTAAGCCTAACTAGGAAGGTTCGTACCTGGTAAAGAAGTTATTCTCCAAAGGCGCTGCTATCATATCTGATATGGACAGGAATGAATTCAGAGAGCCCATTAACCTCGACAAACTGAAGAAGTACTTCCTGTAAGAGTATCGCTAGGGAGAAAACCTCGCAAAGAGGCTGTCTAGGCAAAAGTTAGAGACAGAAAATGAAGAAAGTAAAAAGTCCTGCTGGGTCAAAAACCTTGAAAGAGGCGGTCCAGGCAAAAGTTAAGGACATATAAAGGAGAGAGAGAGCGAAAAATGGTTAGTTGGAAAACTTGCAAGGGCAAGCCAACTAACGACATGAGATATGTCAGAAGCGAAATGTATATGCATATTGTGCTTAAATTAAATGAAACAGATTGTTCTAATTATTGTTAAACATTGCATTAAGTGTTTACTACAAACTATTTAACTTTAAAAGGAAACTCTATTACACAAATGAGAAAAGATGACTTAGTTCATAACCTAATTCTGTCTTTTTTCTTTTGATGAACATTTTGAGCACTCGATGCTTCCAATTCTCTCGTTCTTTTGCTCCTAATAAACTCATATTTTTCTGTCTCTTGCAACTAAATCCACGCCTTGTACTGATCATCGGTGGATGGATCTCCGTTGTAGTCTATGCCCCTCTGAATAGCTTTTCGAGGCCAGGTAGCAGTCAAGTTTTCCAAAAAGTTCTGAGAAAGGGGTCCTGGCTCAAATTCATGCACGAGCTCCGAGATCAATTATTTTTGCCCATACTGACGGTAGAGCCATGCTGGATTGTAAAATGTAGCAAAGTGGAGGCCAGCTATAGGAACACAGTGAGTGTAGGAATGAAGGGTCACGTGTTGTACTCTCCACCAAGGACACATCCATTAGATCAAGGTATCAGGGAAGGTTGACAGCCAACCTTGGATGTTGTCCGGAATAGGATGTAGTCTTCTAGTTTTGCAATGTTTAGCTCTATAGCGTGCAAGGTTTTACGGAGGATCTAGTAGTCCTAGTTTCTCATGAAGCCACATCTACAAGGATGATAAACAGGCAAATTGAAGATGACAGAATGGTAAAATGTGGGGGCAAAAAGTGAACACTAACCTCCAATAGTATCGGGCTTCCAGAGAATCGCCTTGTTAAAGCAAAGTTATCTAGCCCGATGAGTGTTTCAGCTAGAATGAGAGGGAATGGGTTGAGTCCTGCTTCCACCTGGCCCAAGATATGTACGATTTTGGAATCGCAATTCCCCGAAAGCGAAATGAGCAAGAATTGAGCATACAGGCAAAGGGCCATCATCCGGGGCCAGCAAGCTTCTATTTTTTCCATATTTGAGACGATCTCAATGAAGGATTCTAACTCAATCTCAGAGCTGAGGATGCAGTGAGCTGAAGATTGGAGTGAAAGATCAAGCATCTGGGCCATCTGGTATTGAATAGAGTGCGGATCCGGAATCCTGAGGTTAGAGATGACAAGTTGAGAAGCAGAATCCATGATACTACCTAGTAGAGCTTCGAATTCTTCTGGCAGGGGGCATAGTTCTGCAGTACTTAACCAAAAAACGTGTTTCGGGGATCCCAGAATTGAGTTATGGAATGGAGGAATGGGAAGTTGATTATTTTGGCATGTAACGATCTAAAGACTGATAGATGAAACTGCTCCAATTTGACCTATGACTCGCCATCTAGGCTCTTCAGGATCGATTGTAGTCGTTTGAGGCTTCTTTCGGTCATTTTTAGGGATTCTGGAAATTAGGAGAGAGAAAATGGAGTTGTGGGACGAAGAGGAGAAGAATGGAGGATGAATTACAGATTTAGGGATTTAAAGAGGCCTGCAGCATGCTGAGGAGGTGATCGCCACCTCGAGAAGGTGATCGCCTCTTCACCAGAGATCCAAGAGGCAATCACCTCTTCACCAAAGATCCAAGAGGCGATCGCCTCTCTAACAGGACGATGGGCAGGAATCTTGAGAGAAGACAGCACGGTTTTGACTGTAAATCTGAAATTTAACTGTTAGAAGATGTCATGCACATAAGAGACATTTGTTTGTTCCTAAATTGCGCATAAATATATTTAATTCAGCAAATATTCAGTGTATAAAGAAATGAATAAAACAAACGAATAAATGTATGTAAAGAGACTGCTAAGCATCAAAGTCAGTAAATGATAATGTATCTTAAAAGGGGGGAGGGGGGTCCTAAGCTACAGAAACTCTACTCTGTGCCCTCTGAGTCCCCAACATCATCTCCATCTCCTGCAACACCTGCAGCCTGCTCACCTCCGTCTGCTCCTTCCTCGGCGTCCTCATCGTCATCTTCATTGATCTGTAAGACCTCAATCTAGCGCTCAAGGGTAGTGATACTCTCCTGGCTCGCTTTGTCCAAGTCCTGCACATAAACATGAGGTAAGAAGGACATACATACATGCATACATATAGGAGTAGAAGGAATGCTTACCCTCCACTGCTCAGTAACCTTTAACAGGTAGTCTCTCTGAGCCTCGATCAGCCTATACATGTACTGACCCTGCTCTAGCAAAATCTGCATTGTTGACAAGATAATCAGTACTAATGATTATTTCTAGAATAATTTGATAGACAGGTTGGAGCTGAACTTATGTGAGTAGTGCCTGGGAGGACGCAAGCGGAATCGAGATCCTCGTCCAACCTGAGGAACAGTCGAGACATCTCTCCAGGAGGGACCCAGCATCGAACCAAAGAGTCAGGTACATGTGCGAGGCTACTGATCACTGATGGCAATGAAGAACTAGAAGGACCAACAGGAGGTCCACCCGGCTGTGCTGCGGCTGAAGTACCCGCCTCACTCTGCTCTATGTGAAACCTCTGGGGGGCTCTCTCCTATGCCTGGGGCCTAGCCCGAACTGTGGGACCAGTAGCTGCAGCCTAAAGATGAAAAGCTTATTAGAATCTACTAACCTAGCAAGAAGCAAGATGAAAGTTAAAAGCATACCTGAGAAGTGGACCCGATGGTGAAAGGGACTCGCTGTAGGAGGTGAGATCTGACGAAGTCCAGATACCGGTTCTTCACCCACATGGTATAATCAACAGCTGGCTCTCTAGTGACAGCCCGATCGAGCTCCTCACCCTCCAACTCGTGTGCCAAAAAAAGATACCGAGGAGGAGACTTCACCCGCATGGTATAATCAACAGCCTCCACCCCAGTTGAGGACCCTCTCCCCAAGATACCACACCTGGAAGCCAGGGCCTCGAAGTAGGACTCTCCGTAGCAAGAGGGGCTTGGAGCGCACCATCTCAGGGTTCCACCGGTTCTTGGGACCCCATGGATCACTCCGTACCTGTAAGAAAGGCAACAGGTAAGTAATTACAATCAAATGAAATACTAAATGAATTTGTTATTTGTTTTAGGTACCGCCTCAGGAGTCAGGGAGTTCAGTCGTTCCCTGTGAACATGGACGCGAGCCAGGTGCCTGCTCAGAACACGGCTAACACCCCACCTCCGGATAGCAAGAAGGTGATCAGCGACGCGAGTGATCCTTGTAATCAGCTCTAACTCTAATCCCCAGACCTACGATAGAAATTCATCAACGAACAATATCAAGGGTTTTTGAAAGAGTGGAAAGGGTAGAGAGGAATACCATAATGGCATGCTAGAAGCCACAGAACCTCTTAGCCCCGTGCACTAGCTCATCCATGCTGCGGTAGAGGTAGGCTAGAGCATAACTACCCCAGTCGTAGGTAGCCACCTGATCCAAATCCCTCAGGGGCATGAAAAATATCAGATCAAGGGAACTCACCGTATTAGCAAAGAGGGTGGTGTCGAGAAGGTAGAGCAGGTAAGCTCGCACCACCTGGTCGATCTCCCGGGGAGAAGTCATCATCGCAGGCCTATCTCTTGTGTAATGGCTCCGGATCGAGTCAAACTTAATGGTATAAGTCCCCTTCATGTCCGGGACCATACCAAGAAGACGCTCAATGTAAGCGATAGTATCAGGGTTGGTCCGGTGCAAGCTCACATCAAAAGGTACGGGAGTCCCAGCGTACGCGATCCCAGTAAAAGTAGCAAATGACACGGGGTCTACCGTCAACTCTCCAAACGGGAGGTGAAAGGTATGAGTGGTGTCGAACCACCTCTCCATCAATGCATGCAGGGGCTGATAGTCCGACTTCCCCTGCTCCTCGGGAAGAGATAAGACGAAATCCTCAAATCCAGTGTCCTGGATCAGGTCTCTCTGATCGTTTGTAAGCTTATTGTAGAAGACACAAGCTCCCTGGAAGTTCCCAGCGCCCTTAAACATCTGCGCATCATGCTGTCAAAGAAATCAGGGAAGTTGACTTAGTATTGATTAGTTAAATGCTGTAAAATTTAGAAAAAAATGATCAAAAATGAGAGGATTTTGGTCAAGGGACGATCGCCTCTTGACCAAGAGGCGATCGCCTCTTTGTCAAGAAGCGATCGCCCCTTGCCAAGAGGCGAACCACCTCGTCTTGATGAGGAGGCGAACGCCCCTTATACAAGAGGCGTTCGCCTCTCCTGCAGGCAAGAGATGATAGTCTCTTGGTTAAGAGGCGTTCGCCTCTTGGCCAGGAGGCGATCACCTCTGTGAAGCGAACAGGTAACTTGGTTCGAAATTTGATCAATTTTTGTGTTTTAATCATGCATTGTCTCATTTTTCTAATCCTAAGTGAAGAATAAATATGTACAATGATTAACCCGATGAATTTTGCGGGAAATAGTGAGATTTGGGACTAACCTCTCCTGAAGTGAGAGAGCAAACGTGCGTCCTCAGGTCTGCCAGGATGAGGATCGTGTCACCCCTCGTGAATTCGTGCATGCGCGGATGATGGATCAAGGGAGGAATGAGATCCCAAGGTGGAAGTGGTGGTGTCCTCTCTGCATCCATGGCTAGAAAGTAGAAAGCGTGAGGAGAAAGAAAGGAAAAAGGAAAAGAAAAGAAAAGAGGAAAAGAGAAAAGAAAGGTTTGCTTTTTATAAGATAGTAAGCATGGGCTTTAGAAGAATGGGCCTTCAAAAGGTGGGAGAGGAAGAATAGGCCCACTTAGAAAGAAAATGCCTATTAGCTAAATAAACATGGCCCACTCCATGGGCATTTCGAAAAAAATAAAAAAAAAATCATCGAAGTCGATGACGATAAGTTTTTTATCGAGAAGATGAAAATGATAAGGGCAAGATATTGATAAATGAGAGCAAAGAATTTCTTGAATTCCAAAGAATTCCTATTGAAGATGAAAAACAGTCGTCAGAATAGTCTGAATAGGTGATTGGTCGGGCGAAGTCCCCGAGGCATCATGATTATTCGAGCAAATATTTGATCGGACGAAGTTCCCGAGGTGAGTAGTTTGTGTCTGAATTTTAAAACATGTGTGGTTCAAGTGACTGACCCGAAGTCAGGGATTGGTTATGAAGTATCTGATCGAAGCATCAGCGAAGAGGTGTCTGGTCGAAGTATCAGAACAGAAGGAACTGCCTCTCGGGCCAGTAAAACTCGAGGATGACGGCGTGAGCTTCCTGCAATCAGAATAGAAAGAACTGCCTCTCGGGCCAGTAAAACCCAAGGATGACGGCATGAGCTTCCTGCGATCAAAACAGAAGGAACTGCCTCTCTAGCCAGTAAAACCCGAGGATGATGGCGTGAGCTTCCTGCAATCAGAACAGAAGGAACTGCCTCTCGGGCCAGTAAAACCTGAGGATGACGGCGTGAGCTTCCTGCAATCAGAACAGAAGGGACTGCCTCCTAGGCCAGTAAAACCCGAGGATAATGGCGTGAGCTTCCTGCAATCAGAACATAAGGAACTGCCTCTCGGGCCAGTAAAACCCGAGGATGACTGTGTGAGTTTCCCATGTTCAGAACAAAGGGACTGCTTCTCGGTCTAGGAAAACCTGAGGATGACGGCATGAGTCACCCGTAAAGTGACGAAGTCAGGCTTGATAGAGTTCCCGAAGATCACAGTTAGCAAGATGACTGTTCGGGTTTGAATCTCCAAAGTCTGCAAGTGTTGAGTAACTGTACGGACCATTAAAACCCTAAGATCATGGTTACGTTTCAGGTTGAAGGACTTATCTCTCGGGTGACGCCCGAGAGTGAGGTATGTCGTTGTTATTTCCTTTTGTGTGTTGAGTTTTCAAAAATTAAAAGTGCATACGTGCTGTTTATTTTTCAAAAATTCAAGGGGGAAAACTGTAGACACCATGTTCGGTCGGCCCGTGATAGGGGACGCACTGTGGTTATTCAGTTTGGTCGGCCCACAACAGAAGCCCGATGATGAAAGCTAGAGTTCAAATGCAAGAGAAGCCCAGAAAATCTCTCAAGAATAGGCCTAAAACCCTTTTAGAATCTAGAAATAGGCCCAAGCCCATAGCCCTACACTCAAGCCCAAGCTTGAGGTTGAAGAGGCGTCGCCTCTTCATCTAGAAGGTGATCGCCTCTTGACCAGAGAGTAAAGGGGCGATCGCCTCCTCTTGGCCTACCCACTTGATGCTGCATTAAATGCAACATGGTGATTCCACCAACCTGGCAGCCCCCACTTTTTTTTGCTCTGCAGAACTACGTGGGAAAGGCAATTTTTGAGAGAAAAGAGAGAGGCTAGGTGAAGGGAAATGATGGGAAAGAGAGTAGTGTTAGTGATATGCACTAGGTCAATCATGTATGACCATGTTTTGACTTTATCATTTTATGAAAAAAGAAGCATTTTTTCATTATCATTTTATATTATGAAAATTACTTAAATAGTTAATTCATTCTAAGGCCATCAAGTATGTGACTTGATAGTAAAACCCTTAGAATTAAATATGAGTTCTATTCATTTTATCCCTAGTCATATATTATTATTATTGAACTAATAATGAATTAAGGCTAGTATGGTGTTGACTGATGATTATGTTTTACTA
>CATIWK010672899.1:0-11933 GCA_949634005.1 Mallotus japonicus | reverse complement strand
TTCATATCCAATAAAAGAAAGAAAACGTCTCTATACGCCACGCTTTCCCCGCCAATTCTCTTCATTTTAATTATCATAACAATGACAACGCTCAATTAATCACTCATCGCTCGCCATACTCCCTCTCTGATCATCCTTTTTTCTTTACAGATTTTTTGTTTTTTTTTTATTTTGGTGTGTTTCTTTTTGCGTGTGTTGTCTCTGTGAATTAATGGCGATCGAGGTTCCGTTTGGGGAATTAAACCCTAAAACTTGCAGTGTTCTTGGAGGCCGAGGTTTTGTAGGACGATCTCTTGTTTTTAGCCTTCTTAAACTCGGTAACTGGATCGTCCGCGTCGTCGATTCTTCTCAGTCTTTGCAACTCGACCTTACTGACTCAGCTGATTCATCTCTTCATCATGCTATCTCCTCTGGTCGTGCTTCTTATCACCATCTCCCTCACCTTCTTGACGTTTCCGCCATCCTTACAGGTAATTTCATTTTTTTCTTTTTCCTTAAGTCTTGTTTGGCTTCTAGAATTTTGAATACGAACTCAACAAAGACTGATACAGAAACTGCTTCAATTTTAATTCAACAATGAGAATTACTTTTATTGCCGAGAAATGTGTAAAAGATGAAATATGAATTAAAGAATTCAAATCAGTTTCTAGTTAGTTAATTATTGTGTTTTAAATGTTCTTGGGAATTCGATTCTATCAACTTAAAGAAACAATGCACTTGGGAAGAAATGAAATTGTGTGAACATTTACATGATTTTTTTGGAAGAATCCAATTCAATTCTGTTTTTAAGCATGATTTGTTTTTTTTACACAAGTTTGAAATGAGCTTCTTGAGCTTGCTTGTTGCTTGTGTTTTTTTGTATGTTGCTTCTGTTTTTTTTTTTTTATGTGAAAACTAAGTGAAATAGTTGCATGAGGCTTTTATTTGCGTGGAATTCTGTTTTTGGTTCATTTTTGCAGCTAATTTCAATAAGTGAAATGGCAATCATCTTTAAAATTGTTACAGGACCATCTCTCATCATGTTTCTTGTTTGTTCTTGAATTTGTTGGTGACAATGCTGCATTTATTGTTGCCTTTTTTGGATCTGTTTTTAGTTACTTATATATTGCACATGATCATTTAAATTCCATAAGTATATTGTCCTAGCAAATGTGGTTACATTATGTAATCATGGAGGAGTTTGGTTTGCTCTACACATCTTATTTAATGGTCAATTGCTTCCTAACTTTGCAAAGACATCAATTGCAAAAAATCAGAAGTTTCTACATTGAGTTGATAGCATAATCAATGATCTTCCTGTGCTACTGCTATATATTCATTTCATTGTCAGCCCTTCCAAGTTGTACACCTTGGTGAAATGCTTTATTTTTTTTTGGAGTTTTTTAAAGAATTAAATTAGGTTATCTACTGAAGTTTTAACTCTGTGAATGATTGATTTTTTTTTTCCTTGCAGCAAACCTTTATCTGTTTATACTTATATATTTTTATAATTGGTAATATTAAGTCACCCATCGTTAGTGAAAGAGGTGTGCTATTAGCATGTACGCTCTTGTGGAGCATGTGATTCTGTATGTCTCTCGAGCATGCTGTGGCTTTTCTTTTGCTTTTTATCACTTGTATTATCCTTTTTTCTTGAATTCCTTGTTAATTTTTACAGTATGAAAATTTTGTTGAGAAATTGATAGGTCATTGTATATGCCTTTGCAGCTATTGAAGGTTCATCTGTTGTATTTTATATAGAAGCTACAGATTTATGGAATCACGATTTCTATTATTGCTACAAAACTGTAGTTCAAGGTAATGATTCATGTTTGTACTGAAGTAGTGGTGTTTCCTTCCACATTGAAACAACATGCTTACTCTTTTTCATTTTGATCAGGTGCTAAAAATGTCATTAATGCTTGCCAACAATGTAAAGTCCGAAAGCTTATATATAACAGTTCTGCTGATGTAATTTTTGATGGCTCACATGATATATGCAATGGAGACGAGTCCTTACCCTGTCACTGGAGAGTATGCTTATTACTTTTTACTTGACTGCTATGCATTATTCCTTAAGCATGCCTTATGTTTTTTGTTAGTTATATTCTCATCCCACTTAACTTGTCTTGTGGTACAGTTTGAAGACATGTTGAGTGACCTTAAGGCTCATGCAGAAGCATTAGTCATATTTGCTAATAATATTGATGGCCTTTTGACATGTGCTCTTCGTCCTAGCAATGTTTTTGGACCTGGAGATACACAATTATTCCCATTCCTGATAAAATTAGCAAAATCTGGCTGTGCAAAGGTTCAAGAGCTATTCATGCAGATCATATGTTGTGTTGCTTCGTTTACAATGTTAATTTGTAAACTTGTTATCAAACAGTTTTTTTTTATTTGTTCCAATAACTTGTTCTTTCATTTGCTACAACTGTTTCCATCATACCAATATCATATATCTTGAATAGATGTTTTGACTTTTGTCCTTCCTTTTACAGTTATTGTATTTGGTACATATTCCTCATTCCTATGATTATGGACTCTGTTTTCTTTTCTTAATTTTTATGAAGTAACAGAATTTCTCATTTCAGTTTATTGTAGGAAGTGGTGAAAATATGTCAGACTTTACCTATGTTGAGAATGTTGCGCATGCCCACATCTGTGCAGCAGAAGCTTTAGATACTCAGGTTGTCTCTGTTGCTGGAAAGGTATGCCAATATTTTCACCAGCTTCAGAGATAGAGCTCTAAATTTTTGTTTTGACTGCTGTCATGCACAGGATATTACCTTGTTTCTGACCCATTGCAGGCATTTTTCATCACTAATCTTGAGCCTGTGAAATTTTGGGATTTTGTGTCATTAATACTAGAAGCCTTGGGGTATCAAAGGTAAATTAAGCATCTTAAGTTATTAAGATTTTAAGGTTTAATAAAAGTTCAAGAAAATACTGTATAAAATGGAAAATAAAAAATGTAAAATTGTCTTCATTTCTATATCAAGCATGGTAGAAAGCCAACACAAAGGCAATAAAGAAATATATAAAGTAATGGGTAGGCATGAGTAGAAAATGATGCCCTTGTCAATTTGAGCTTTTTTGAGCTGTCTTGTTATGTGCCAATTGTGGACTTGCAGTGTCA
Source organism: Mallotus japonicus (assembly GCA_949634005.1). Classification (NCBI taxonomy): domain Eukaryota; kingdom Viridiplantae; phylum Streptophyta; class Magnoliopsida; order Malpighiales; family Euphorbiaceae; genus Mallotus; species Mallotus japonicus. Next base: position 8,815 of record CATIWK010672899.1, on the reverse strand, counting down.
AATCTTTGAAAGAGGAGTAGGGAATATTCTAACTGTTTATGTTGTATGGTATTCTGTAATAATTTTTCTTTTGACTTATTAGAGGAGAGTGATTTCCTAATATGGCTTTCTGTGTGATATTTCTGTATACTTCTATTGCAGACCTTTGATAAAACTTCCATCCCAGGTGGTGTGGAATGTTCTTTTGCTTGTCAAATGGATGCACGAGAAGTTGGGCTTCAGAAAATATAACCATTCCCTTTCAGCCTATTGCTTTCGTTTAGCTTCACGCACGAGAACTTTTAACTGCAGTGCAGCTCAAAAATACATCGGATACACACCAGTTGTCTCTTTGGATGTAAGTTTTGCTTAACTGTGTTCTCTTTTATGACCATACAATTTTCCATTATGTATTTGTTAGTCTCCTGAATTCTGTAGCCTCTAGGCTTTGGATATCATTGAGTTTATGATAACTGTTGATTTTGTTCTGCTGAATTTATTTATATTTGTTGCCTATCTAATTGTGGCTTTGTGTTGTTCATGGGTTTCGCCAATATAATATACTTGAATGATTGATATAGGATTTAGCTGTAATGCTTGGATTTTCCGAGGCATTAACAACCTGTCTGTGCTAGATGGTTACCAATTGCTAAGATCTGATTTATGTAAAAGGATGTGTTTACTCATAATTTTATCTTTTGTGTGTTGTTGGTTGAACATACAGGATGGAATTGCATTGACCATTGAATCTTACTCAAATTTGGTCAAGGACCCATCTTTCATGAGATGTACTAGTTTTGAAGAACAATCAAAGGTTGATAAGCTATTAGGTGGTGGGAAAGGTTGGAATTTTATTATTCCTTTATTCTTCTTTATGCTGTTTGTGCAATTATACCTTCATTACATTAGACAATTGCTTTCTGTTTCTACCGGTTGAAATTGTGAAGAAGCATTTAGATCCAGAACTTTATTGATTGTGTCCTGTGTTAACAAGTCCACGGGCCTCGAGAATGTTAGCTCATGCACACACATGTGGACTTATATATAACTTTATTGATGTTGTCCTGTGTTAACAAGTCCACAGGACTCGAGAATATCAGCCCACACACACACTTGTGGACTTATATATAACTTTATTGATGTTGTCCTGTGTTAACAAGTCCACGAGCCTCGAGAATGTTAGCCAACACACACACATGTGGACTTATATATATTCCTCAAACAGGATCACAAACCCAACGATCAAACACAAATGGGTCGTGCTCACATGTGGACTTATATGTATTCCTCAAATGGGGTCACAAACCCAACGATCAAACACAAACGGGATGCACCCAAAGGCTCAAGCCACTTTATTGCTTTGTACTTTTTTAGTGTGGGATATATTCCTTAAACGGGGTCACAAACAAGTCACCTCTAACGACTCATATGGGTCATATCAAAAACAAAAGACTGCACCCAACTCTAGGTTTTAGATATGAGCTCAAGATCACTGCTCTAATACTATGTTAACAAGTCCATGGCCTCGAGAGTGTTAGCCCATGCACACACATATGGACTTATAAATGGGGTTGAGCCCATATAACACAAAACTAATTGGCTTGTGTTAAAGTCCAACCTACACCACTTATAAACCACTTTATTGCTTTGCATTTTTCCAATGTGGGATATATTCTCCAACATCATGGATTGATAGATCATCTTATTCTTAATTTTTTGTGGGCTTATGGTTTTAGATTTTGGTCTTCCCTTAACTTTAAGTTTAGCATGTAAACATACGTGCTAGATTTTATTTCAGGGTGCCCTCCCTATGAATAAAGCCCTTTAGCTTTGTCTATGGTCAGCCGAAGCCTGCTGTTTTCAACCAGCATTATGCCTGAGTTCATACTCTTGCATAATTAGTTGAATCATGTTATGATGCATCCTAAAATGGGTATATGGCTTTGGATTTGAGAGTGCTTATTATTAGTAATTTTGGTAATGAATTGAACTTTCTCATTGCAGTTGCGAACATTTTGCTATGGAGAGATGAGAAGAAAACATTCACATACTTCCTTGCCTTTTCTGTGATGTTTTACTGGTTTTTACTTTCTAGAAGAACTTTTACCTCATCTGCTGCCAGGCTTATGCTGTTAATCATCACAAGTCTTTATGGATATGGCTTTCTACCACCAAAGATGTAAGTGTTATTTTTGCTTATAATAGCTGAATCTGAAGTTTGAATTTTGCTGGGATATGTGGCATGATACCTCATGATTTATCTTTTCTTTCTTTTGGTCTATTTTCTTTTAGGTTTTATTTTTTCGTTGAAAAGAATAAAATATCCATCTGAGAACATAAAGCAAAGCTTAGATTTAGTTTTTATGTTTTTATTTTAATGTTTCTGTTATGATCTCATGGTAAAGCCAATTTCAGACAAATGAAATATGAAATTGTTAAGTTTGTTTTTGTTGAATTGAGCTTTTCATCAAGCAACATTTAAACCATTCACAAACACAGTCATTCATGTGTTTTTCCACTTTTCTGAACGTAGACAAACCTTAAAAAATCAACAGCTTAGTAACATCTCTCAAAAAAAAAAAAAAAAAAAAACAGCTTAGTAACATTGATATATGAACCATCTTTTTAAGATAAAAGGCCTCTCAAATACTAATGGTTTATTTATGTAAATTTTTGAGAGGAACTTAAAAGATAGAGATCACAATTCCTAGCTTTAACAATAAATGGTAATAAGTGTAATGGCAGAAGCATGATTCTTGAATAGGAACTTGGCAGATTTAATTTCATGGGAAGTAAAAGGAGAGATTAGTTAATGAGCTGTATTTAAAATCAAATACTTAAGTAATAGCAAAGGATTATTATAAGATGGAAGGAAAAAAAAAATGTGTCCTCCAGTTTCCTCTTTTCCTAATTTTTCTTGTAAAAATGGAATTAATAAAAGAATAAAACAATATATAATGTACTAATCTGGAGGTTATGATAAAAATTATGAATGAAAAATTGTATGTCTTAGGAAGACTCTTTAGAAATATGTGGTCCTTGTCCTGTGAACAAATAGCTTCTTTTAAAAAGGAAAAAAAATACTATAAAACTTTGAATATATTTCTTTTTTGTTAGAAAATGTCTGTAAAAGAAAGTACTTCAACAATCAGGCAGTCTTGAGTCCTTAGTTTTATTCAGCATTAATGCGCAGGATTGTGCTTTAGGACTTTTGGTTACTGCCTAGAATATGCCTTTAAATTCTTATTCTTTTGGGCAATGAGATTCATTTATGTTGGAAGTTTGATGACATGGGCTGATTATGCCTTTGCCACAGATCCGGTTTTACCATTCAGAGGATATCATCATCTTGGTTTGAAATTTCAGAGACAGCGGTGAAAGATTCAGTGACTTCCGTAGCTTCTCTGTGGAATAGAGGGGTTCTTAGTATAAGACTATTGGCCCAAGGAAAGGATTCTAACAAATTCTTGAAGGTATGGATTGTGAGAGAAATTCTTTTACAGCAAGTATGCCTACCAATTTCTCTTATCCACGTTTCCTGTTACTTGGATGCGCATGCCATTTTATTGCATGTACAATTAGGATGTGGACATTATATTTGCCTTTGTTAAGTATGTATATACATGTTATGATGCATAAGGCTTTGCATAAGCCTGGTACCGTTTAAGTTTTAACAATTAAATTGCTGCATCAGATATTTAATTGATCAAGAATTTATATGTGGGGGCGGTAGAGGAAATGCTACCTCCCACTGAATTCACCTATTTCACTTGCTTATACTTTACAATGATTTAGGCCCTATATGGCTTTGGGCATCTCGTTTATCTGCACATAAATAAATACGCTTGGAATAAGGTGGCCACGCAAGATTAGGTATTCCATTTTTCAAAATTTACAAATTCGCACACTTCTGGATACACATTTCCATTTAGGACCACTTTAGGAACAAGCATTTACCTGAATGTCTGGTGGGCTCCCAGCCATAGTGATATATATATTCCCATTATATTTGCTGCCTTTCACATGATCTTTTGCACGACAAAATATTTTGTTTATGGTGCATATCATTGTTAGAGCAAGTTATATGCTCAAATATGTTTCTATTCCATAGTACTCAATGATTCGTACGAGTAAGGTAAGATCAATGTTTTTTTTCATGGAAAATACCACAGGAGATTAATTTACATGCAGCTTCTCATGTAACCTCTTCTAAATCATTCTTATAACTAATACAGGTTATGTTCTCTCTCTATTTTCTCAAGTTGGTTCTGTTGCGATCATTTACCATGGTGGTCGGTATAGGTAAAGGACCATGTTTTCTACAATCTCAAATGTACAAGGTATTATCAATCTATTGTTCTTCAGTTTGATATTGTTGGAAATAAATGCAGCTCTGGTTTTTGCCTTTACGGCCTTCTTTGTGTACGAGCAATATGAAGCAGAAATTGATGGATTGGTGAAGATTTTTCTTGATAGAATAAAGGAATTAAAGAGATTCCTGATGAGGAAGCTTCCTGCTCCAGTGGCATCATTTTTACAAAACTAGGGAATGCTGCACAAAGAGAATTTGACCAGTTGTGGCGAATGAGAAAAAACAGATTCAAGGGATTTTAAGCTTTTTTTCTTCCCTAAGCTCAGTTACTACCCAATCTCAATGAAAGTACAAGCAAGGCAACTATATCAACAACTTATATTTCTGACATGAATGGCCGTTTTCTTGAAACTAATTTGTTCATATATGAATCAGTTGGCGATTTGTCCTTGGCCAGCTATGTTGCATGAATACTTCAATTAGTAGGCATTTTCCGTATCCACATTTTCCCGTATCCGTACTACCTAAACACTTCAATTTAGAAGGTAAACACTTCAACAAAGCCGTTTTCTCGTATCTGTATTCCCATTTTTTCGCCATCTCCGTGCAACATAGTTGGCAGAACAGAACTGTAGAGAGATTTCCCCAGTAAAAGAAAGACGCGGTACGTTAGTATAACACGCATTCTTGGTTTATTTTCTTTGTATTTTTTTTCCTTCTCCTGTAACACTGATTGCTAGTAGATGAAAGTATAGGATTAACTCATAAATTGCCAGTGCCAACACAGTTGTAGCATGAGCAGAATACCCTAGACAAAATGTTGAAAATATCCCACATTAGGATAAAACTCATTGATTTACTCTAATTCTGAAGTATTGCAATTTGATGCTTTCCCAATATTGTTCTCTGTTTGTAGCTACATAAAACAAATGTAGCCTAATTTGTATTTCTCTTGCTTTTTTTTTTTTTTTTGTTCTCTGTATTCTTCTCATATTCTTGTAAACTAATCCTACAGCACAGCTATTGCACTCGTATGATTCTCTTCAACTGCATCTGGGTTCTTGGTATGATACAAACGAAAAATGTATAAAAAAAATGACAGGGAAAAATTGTAAAAAAAAAAAAAAAAAAGAAAGAAGAAAATTTTATTTTAAATGTCTATGAATTGATGCTTTAATAGGTTTTGTGTGTGTGTGTGTGTGTTTTTTTTTTTTTGGTTGTAAGAGGGTTACATTTACCAAAGCAACTCTTGCAGGATGAAATAGCGAGCAAAGGTGATCGCCATTCAAATTGAATTAGCAGCACAATTTTGATTCAATTAGGAACTTTATAATATTTCGACTTTTGATTCTCAATCTGAATTTATGATGAATGCTATAGTTAAACGTACCAATACATAACTATAAATATATGATATTTTTCTTAAAAAAAAAAATGGTTTAACTAAGATTAAAGCTCAATCACTCCAACACCGAAAGTAATTTATTCAGATTCCATTTATTTATTTATTTTTTATATAATCTGGTTCATTAATTTTCTTTTTATTTCTTACTGAATCAAACCAAACTTACAGATTCATCGTTAATAATGTGCAACAAAAAGCAATAGACTTCGAATTGATTATGATAACTTAGTTTTTGTATATGGATTGGTGATGCGGGTGCTCAATCTTAGCCCGAGCATGTTATTTGCTCATTCGTTGATCATTAACAAAGCAACGTGATACGGGTTCTGGAACTGCCAAAACCCTCCGATGATCAAGTTAGTTCAAATTCCAAGCAGAAAAAATAGGAAAGCAAGAGCAATGAGGTTAATAAAATCATTAAATGAAGATAAATTTTGAATAATACGGGAAAGAGAAAGCAAGAGCAATGAGGTTAATAAATGATTAAATGAAGATAAATTTTGAATGATAAGGGAAAGAGAGTTTGCACTTTTTTTGAAAAAATAAAAGGAAAACTAAATGGAGGAGAGGAAAAAAAAAGAAGGAAGAAGAATGATATGTTGTTTTTAGATTGAGAGGTTTTTATAACTTATGCAAACCAATTTAACACCCAACATGATGATCCACTCAAGTATAAAGCATCAATTATGTTGATCACTTGCATGATCAATCTCTAAAAGATGAATAACTAATCAATAACAAATGAATTTCTACTTTATAACTAGTGAACCTATATATACAAACTAATGAATCTCAAGTTATACCCAATGTTCCTCAATCTCAAGATCAATGAAGTTGCAGCAAGTTTATTGACCTTCATATGTATGTTCATTGGACTCCACCTATAGACTCATTGATCAAGTTCACTTCATAAATTAATTTATTTGTTTATTGAAGCGTAATTAAATAATATCCCTATTAGTTGGGTCGAAAGCTAGTGTCTTTGCAGTGACCATTCCACCTTTTAAGAATTTTTGAGCCCAGGAATTCTTTGAGATCATAACAGCCAAGCATATTTTATGCTCCAAATTCCATTTGCCACTATTGTAATCATTCAATTCCCAGATGCAATTAATGGACATTATGGAATTTGTAATTAGTGTTCGTAGTCAAACATCAACTTTAGATATTTTGCAAGATAAAATAAAAACATAATTTTAATCAACTCTTATATTTATGTGGTTGTGCTATACTGTATCTTGCCATTTTCTATTTTCTAACATCAGAGGTTCCAGGTATTTGGAAAATAATCCAAGGCGCTGGAAGCATGATCATAGTGTGTAATTCAAGTTGATTAAAGATGTGAATAAGATGAAGGTTGCTCTCTATGTCAATCATACCATAAACTTTCAGAACAAAAAATAGCGACCAACTTCGTTAAAACACACAACTCTATAGTGATAATCATCATTAATAGCATACACATCTCCTTGGGCACCTTTAGAATAATAGGGTTCCCAACATGAGTATTACCACAATAGTAATCTTTGGCAGGAGAAGAAAGAGACACCCATTGAAAATTAAAGGGATTGCAGATGTAGAACTTGCAAGAATTGATTCTATTCACACAACATAATAGCAAATCATGGGATGATCCTAAAACACGTACAGACCCATCATCCTCTGGGAGATATTTGAAGGTGAATCCTGTTAGTGTTATGCCCTAGGCCAATTATGTAATGGCCATACTTTGACTTTGTCATATTTCTATTTTAATAATAAAGATGCATTTTTATCATTACTAGCTAATTCTAGTATTATCCTTGATTAGTTAATTCTACTAAGATCATCAAGTACGTGACTTGATAGTAAAACTCTTATATAATACTTGAATTCTAATCTAAATATCCCTAGTCGATTATTGTTGTGGGAACAACAATGAATAAAGACTAGTATGAGGTTGACTGATGATTAAGTTTTACTGATCATGTATATGAGATATTAAGTCAAACTTAAAGGTACAAATTTAGAGAAATGATGTACTAGATCGACCCACTATGAGAATACCACATGGATTATTGTAATAGGTAATTCTCATCACAGTAGTATTATTTGAGTCCTCTGACCTGAGATCACCATGGTTTCCTGCATTATGAGTACTGTATTTTAACACATCCCTACACCATCTTTAACCGGATGGTAAAACAGGTTGTGATTGGATATAGAATGAGTTATGTGAGGGATGTGAGTGGTTAAGATGGAATTTGCCCCTCAGTTATTTTGAGAAGATATCTGTTGGGCCCCTCGATGAGTTAGACTAAAGAAAAATGCATGACCATCACTACTAGAAAAACAAGTTTTAGAGAGAGGAAATTTCATCATTAAAAGTGCATTTCCCGTCGTTAAAAACTTTTAGTGACGGGAAAATTACCGTCATGAACCGTCATTATAGGCTCTGTAGTTAAAAGTTAATAGTGATGGGAACAAGAATCCCGTCGTTAAAGCAAATAATGACGGGATGGTATCCCATCACTATAAACTCTCAACAACGATGTAATTTCCCGTCATTAAAAGTTATTTCAACTATCATTAAAAAACTAGAATAATGACTTCATTTCCCATCATTAAAAGATATTTCTTCTGTCATTAAAAATATTATAATAATGACGATTTTTTTCATCATTATTGAGTAAATTATATTGTCGTAATATATATTAATAGCGATGAGAATTTCTATCATTATATCTTTCATTCTCCTATCATTATATTCTATAACTATTCATCCATTATTTAATATTAAACAATAATATAAAAAATTGATTTATAAATAGTAAAACAATAAGTAATATAATTAAAATTTATTGCACCAATAATTGAGAACCATGCTAAATATATTAATTAAAACATAATAACAATATTAATTGTTAAAGTATTGAATAGAAGGAAATCCAAAAACTTGTTCATAATCTAATTCTATGTCAAACATCTTTCAAGAAGTTTCAAAAAATATCACAACCTAACACTAGTTGTTGAATGGCTTGTGCATAGTTAAAGTCAATCGTATCTCCAGCTACCTACAAAACAATAAAAAGTATATATATTAGTAATACTAAATGATATAAATATATTAATATTAATAA
>CATIWK010672584.1:0-11589 GCA_949634005.1 Mallotus japonicus | reverse complement strand
TTTTTTAAGTTCAAAGGAAGAGTCTTTGATTGTCAGTGTGTACAGTTTGCTGTTATGGAACCGCGCGTTGGTAACAAGTTTCGTCTGGGTCGTAAGATCGGTAGCGGATCATTTGGAGAGATCTATTTGGGTTAGTTCCTTTTGTGTTTTTTAAATAAAACCCATTTAAAATTGCCGAATTTTATTCGCTAATTTTTGCTCTAATTTTACTGTTTTTTAGGTACTAATATTCAGACAAATGAAGAAGTTGCAATTAAGCTTGTGGGTACTTTTTGTTTCTTGTTTTTTGTTTTAGCTCAAAAAGTTGCTAATTTTTGCTTTTTTTCATGAATTGTAGCTTCAATTTGAATTTTTTTTTTTTTAGTGTTATTTGAATTTGTATGTGATTGTATGTGGCAGGAAAATATCAAGACAAAACATCCTCAGTTGCTTTATGAATCCAAGTTGTATAAAATTCTACAAGGAGGAAGTAATGACTTATCCACATTTTTTTTAATTTTTTCTTTGTGGGTTTTGCTTATTGTTGTTAATCTTGGGCAGCTGGAATTCCGAATGTTAGATGGTTTGGTGTTGAAGGGGACTATAATGTTCTCGTCATGGATTTACTAGGACCTAGTCTTGAAGATTTATTCAACTTTTGTAGTAGGAAACTCTCTCTCAAGACTGTTCTTATGCTTGCAGACCAAATGGTAGGACCTTTTTTTTTAAAAAAAAATATTGCGAAATGTGCATTCTTTTTATGTCATATGATTGTATTATTTTATCAATTGTTTTATGATCTTTCCAGATTAATCGTGTCGAATTTGTTCATTCCAAATCGTTCCTCCATCGAGATATCAAACCAGACAACTTCCTAATGGGCTTAGGGAGGCGTGCAAATCAGGTATTGGTTTGATCTCCTGATTGTACTATTGACCTTTTTGGTTATGTTTTTGGTACATTAGTTAATGTCTGCATTAATGCAGGTCTATATCATTGACTTTGGTCTGGCTAAGAAATACAGAGACACTTCAACACATCAACATATTCCTTATAGGTTGATAATTTGGAACTATGAGCTTACTTCATTTGATTTGTGTTGTTGTGTGAAGTTTGGATTCTAAGTCGCTTTGCTACTGTTTTTTCCCTGAGTTTTATGCTTTTTTTTTTTTTTCCGGATCCTATTCTATCTCTACTTTCTTTAGCATCAATTATCTGGTATTTATTACTCTTTGATGAGTAGTATAGTGCAGTTAATAGGTACTTAATGATTAGCAGTAGAGTTTTGAGTTGACTCTCAATGCATAGGCCATAAGCCTAAAAACAGTTATGCATATAAAATTAGGCATTTTGCATTTAACTTTGGCCTCCATTCAAATTATATATTGTTGACTTTACTTGTGTATTTGCAGAGAAAATAAGAACTTGACGGGAACTGCAAGATATGCTAGCATGAATACTCATCTTGGCATTGGTATATAATTGCTCTTTTATTTTCATATTTGCAGAGTTCATTGTGATATTTCTAATTTGTAGAGTTCATTGTTATATTTCTAATTGATTATTTGGTTTGTGTTTCCTGATCGTGTTATGTAATGTACTTTGTAGAACAAAGCCGTAGGGATGATTTAGAATCACTGGGATATGTCCTTATGTATTTCTTAAGGGGAAGGTAAATATATCACAATCAACTCATTCTGTCCTTTTTTGTTGCATGGCTTTAGTTGTGACCCTATATATGTTTGTAGTCTACCTTGGCAAGGACTAAAAGCAGGGACTAAGAAGCAGAAATATGAAAAAATTAGTGAGAAAAAAGTGTCAACTTCTATTGAGGTATAGTTTTGCCTTAAAATGGCATCTTTATTTATTTATTTTTTTATAATGCTGTTCAGCTCCATTAAGCTGATGTGGACCTACTTCAGGCTCTATGTCGGGGTTATCCCACAGAATTTGCATCCTACTTCCACTACTGCCGATCATTGCGTTTTGATGATAAACCCGACTATGCTTACCTGAAAAGGATTTTCCGTGATCTTTTCATTCGTGAAGGTTTATACTTGCTATGCACTTTCTAATCTTTACTGTTATACATGCCTAACAGCCGTTCCAGTAATAAACTTAAGCACTTTTAATTACAATCAGTTTTTTCCTCTTACTGCAGGTTTCCAGTTTGACCATGTCTTTGATTGGACAATTTTGAAATACCAGCAATCCCAGATTCCTAATCCTCCTTCTCGTGCTCTTGTAAGTACTATTATCACTATTTTACTTCTCGGGGCTACTGGTGGTATGACGATAATCCATCAATCTTTCATTTTATTTTTTTCCTTATGCAGGGCCCTAGCGCTGGACCAAGCTCAGGCATGCCTCCCTTTGGTGCTAATATTGACAGGCAGTCAGGTTGCTCAAGGATTTTGCATGAGTTTTTCACATTTTTATGTGTAAAGATGTGTAATTCGAGTATTTTTTACAATTAATCACAGGTGGGGAAGAGGGTAGACCTGGTTGGTTTTCTATGGATGCTGCTCGCAGGAGAAACTCTGGACCAATTGCAAGTCCTGTAAATTTGTCTAAACAAAAAGGTCCTGTCACAAATGATCAACCCCTATCCAAAGATGCTACAGTAAGTTCCTTTAGCTTGCATCTACTTATTGTCAGTCAATACCGAACAAATGCAATTCTCAACATCTTTAGTTATTGTGTATTGGCTGCATCATTGGATATAACCTATTAAATTTCCTTACCAAAGTAATTCTCTAATTTTACTTGGTCATAAATCAATTTAAGGATACTTATGGGATGTATCCTGGGTGGCCTACTACTCTGCAATGAAGTTTCAAGCAAAATGTTTTTATTGGGTGCAGTTAATGTTATGATGTATAATCAAAGATTGTTATGCATGCTACATGTTGCTTCGGTTACTTAATGTGGCATACATGTTTGGTTATATTCTTCAAGTTGAATTCATGCTTCATTCTAACCTTAACTTTCATGTGGCATATGGTTTCAAGGTTGTCATGCTGTTGATATTTCATTATCATTAGTCTCCAACGTTGTTACTTTCGTTCAATTCTCATGTCTGAATTCGCAGTTATCCAGCACAAATTTTATCCGGTCTAGTGGAACATCAAGGCGACCTGCCATTTCTAGCAGCCGTGATGCTGCCCTTGTTGGGAGTGACTCTGATCCAACTCGCACTCTCACAACAGATGCGAGTCCTGCAGTCAAAATTACTGGTGGACAAAGAAGTTCACCCATTGTATCTGCAGAGCAGAGGCATCCATCTTCTAGCAGAAATACTATTAAGACTTTTGAATCAACCCTTCGGGGCATTGAGAGCCTGCACTTCAACAATGATGAGAGGGTACAGTATTAGCAGACGCCAACCTCTGCGCCTGCCCAGTGTAAATTTCAAATCAGATTCTATCATCACGGACATTAAAAAGTGGAATATGTTCTGTTATATCTCAGTATTGTCGCTAGTTGCTAACGCCGGCAATCCATATGCTATGTAATTTGGTGGTTCCTTTTTTGGTACATCAGCGGACGATACAGTTGAGATACCAAACCATAAGATGAAATATGTATAGTTTTCAGATTTATATCAGCACATAATAGCATACTTCTACTGTATGAAATTGTCAAATTATCAAACATTATTGCAAATAACACACCGTACGGTTTCACATTGCTCATCCAGTTCCATGTTTCAAATTTTGGGTTCTGCTAACAGGTCTGATTTCTCAACAACCTTAGCAGATTTCACATTTTTATCGCACTCAGATGCTCAATCCCTGGAGGGTACGCCTAAACTCTCAAAACATATTGCAACTGGATTTTTGTAACACCATGCGCACGTCTCCAGAGATAAGGGTTGGATTTATGGACAAAAACATTGAGTTTGTGATTTGAATGCGCTCACTACCTTAACTGTATCATTGGGATGCATATCCTGAGTATAACCATTTTCAACAATTTTCAGTGATGGATGATCCAGAAGAGCATAACTCACTTCCATGACATTGCTTTCCCTTTCATTTTCAGCTTTTATAAAATTGATAACAGCTTTGATTCAATAAATATAATTTTGTTCCACCTCACAAAAGTGTAATAGAGAAAAGTAGGGGAAAAAGGTTCTGATACAGATTTAGTCTATGGATATAATATTGGATATCACAGCTGGAAAAGTTCCATAGATCCTGATCTAAGTGGCTAATGATAAAGACAAACAAAAGACTATGACCTGAAAAACGGAAAGATTAGTAAAAGACAGATTCTGGTACACTTTCATCACATTGTTTTTTGAGCAACCAATGCAGTCAATGAAAAGGATGGATTCCTTTCTCAACTTTCCAAGTACTGTGCCGATAAACAAAGAACACGAAAACTCAAAAAATTTATACTTAATCACGAAGCAAGCATGACCTAAACCTAACATAAACTAAAAAAGAATTATCTTTTGGTCATGAAAACACACTAGCACTAGCACTAATTTTGTACTTTTCGTGCCAGGATCAAGCCAATTTGCTATAGATATTGGTCCAAATGGGCATTAAAGATTCAAGAAATCATATATTTTGATCCAAATGAGTATTCAACATTCAAGAAATGACATAAATAGTAAACTATAATTCCCCAGATCTGAATTGCTGGAGCTCAAAGAAAAGAGCTAACAAAAGAAGGAAACCACTTGCTGTAAATTGAAAATTTTATGATCATAAAATTAAACAAACTTTTGTAATTAGAAATACATCAAGATCTTTCTTAGCTTTTCTTGAATTATAACAAAAACATAAAATCAAACATCAAAACAACATTTTACTTTAGGAAAAATGGTGGCACTTATAGGTCACCTCCATCCATAGACAACTTGAGTGTAAGTGTCTTTGATCCACCTAAAGCTTTTTCTCAAAGACCCTTTCATCTTTCCTTCCATAGTATAAACCTTGTAGCTTGCAACTCTTTTTTTCCTTTGTAGTTCAGGATCATTAAAGCTCCAACTTTTTGAAGATGACCCGAGATTGCTTTTCCCTTTCTTGATCTTCAATTCCTTTCCAAATTGATTTGGCTGTACTGTAGTAGAACCTGCATAGCTAACACTGTAAGACCTTAAATCTTGCATGCTAGCTGGTGCTGTTTTGTCTCCATAGTACTCCCCCACCTGCATCCTGCCATCTCTGCAAGACTTGGATCTAAAACCCTCCATTGCAAAACAAAGAAACAAAAAATCACACACACATATAAAGATTGAAAGGTTCAAGAATTTAAGGTTAGGATACAGAGATAAGAAGGACAATAAAAAGGGCAAAAAGATGCAAAAAAAAAATCTTGCTTTGGGATTGCTTTTTTATTTACAGGAGTAGTTATAATTTATTGAAGTGGGACTGGTTTCTTTTGTTTTTACCTTTTTTTTTTTTTTTTTTTTTTTTTGAGGTGGGAACTCATTACAAACCTCTAGCTCATGTCTCTTTATTATGCACTTATTTGCTACCTTATGTCCTTTTATACATGGATATTTTTTTCCTTCTTGCGTGTGTAAATGGAGTTGGTAGAGGATGGTGGTGGCATTTTATTATATTTCAACACATATGAACCCTGCTGAAGAGAACCGCATGAGGCTGCTGCTTGAGCTTTGAATGGTCTTTGATGGCCATGTCCCACATGAGGTTATAAGATCTGACTGTTTGAAAAAAATTTTCTTTTCTATTGTTAGAAAGAAAATAATTACACCAGCAAAGCATGGATGAATTATATTGTGAATTTGAATTTCGAGCCCAAATATATATAATTAAGTTACGTGTTAAATTAATTATTTAGAGATTTTTTTACCCTTTTAATTCAATACGAGTCGAACTGAATTAAATAAAATTTAATAGATTTAGGAAAAAATTAACATTTATAATTAATTTTTTCATAACTAAATAATTTGAATTTGATTTCTATAGTTAACATTTTGAAAAAATAAATAAATTTTCGAAATTATTTTAAAAAAAAAATTTTAAATTTAAAATATTTGAAAAAATATATAATTTATTTGAATGAAATATAAATGCAGAATGCATTGCAGAAAGTATGCACACAGTTCACACGTCCTATCCCACATGGTTTGGTTTTCTTGTTGCAAATTTGATCAATTGAAGAACTATAAGAGTAAGACAAATTCGGGCGCATGCAAATTATGACAAGTTAGTGTTCTTTTTTTGACAATTAGATTTGCTTGTAACTGTTGTTTACTTTGATAGGTGAAGGGATATATGGTGGCCCTCATGAGCAAATTCATTGATTTACAACCACTTACACTTCATGATTTGAAAATTAGAATAGTGACAAGGTGTACTAATAATTTACAAACTTACTTTTTTTTTTTAAATTAAAAAAATTAATGAAACAATTTTTTTTTAAGTACAATTTCGGATAGAGAGACCCCCTGAGTTCTCACAGTGTATGTGTCTCATTGCCAATTTTATTAGATTATACCATCAAACGCTAAACAGTCCAAAACCTGATTTTATTCAAGTAACCAATAACATAAACAATAATTCAATTGAAAAATTTGCCTTTCTCATATCATCTGTCAACAAGGCATGGAACACAATACTGCTGGCAAGTGGCAACTACAAATAAACATGCCATGAGATATATGTTCCTAAAATCAATTTGATGTATTTCCAAAAAAAAAAAATCAATTTGATGTTACCTAGCCCATTTACTACAAATGATTTATTATCCTGCCATGGAGTCAAAGCATTGGTAGAAATTATGGGTTCAATTCTCCATTTCTTAAAATCTCCCTTCAAAAGTCTTATAATCTCCCTTCAAAAGTCCTAATTTAAGGACAATGTTAAAAAAAAAAACAATCGATTTGATGTTGGAGACCAAAAAAAATTCATATATTTGATTGATTATGCAATGAAATGTAAGCATTGACCGATTCATTTCATTCCACTCCATTCTTGTTTTACAATCGATTCATATTCCTGTTTTTTACCATCAATCGATTAGCATAAATAAATGATTATCAGAATTCATATCGTCAATGATTATTTGAGAATTAAAAGCTGAGATATTTACTATAGTTAAAGTTTTCTTTTTATCAAATACTATAATTAAAGTTAAATGCAATATTCTTCGTGCCTTAAATGTGAAGAGTTTAATAATCAAACTTCAGCAAGAAAGAAATCTTCATATCATAACAAATTGAACTATTAATGGTAGCAGATATGATGAAGTAGGTGGCTATAACAAATATTATATTATTATTATTTTTTTTTTTTAAATTATAAAACCAAATGCTTAACTTCTCTTGCACATATCAGGAATACAATCTTAAACCTTAATTGCATAGTGCACTCCATAAAACCCTAATAATTACATACCACTAATCCAAGTAAGCTTCTTTCAAATTCAACAAACATCAGCAGAATTCCATATATACAGTGTTGTGAAAGATTGACATGCCCAAGAAACAAAAAAGAAATAAATAAATAAAGAAGAAAAGCATAAAGGAAAGGCAAGGTAAGGCAAGGCAAGAGTGTACCAACTCGACAATAAATTATAGAGCAGAAGAGGGTATATAGTACAAATCCCAACATGCAAAACTTTCCAAGAAGGCTAAAAATAAGAATAACAACTAGGCAATCTCTTGAGGTTGCAATTGCCAAGACTCATATGAGATTAAACTGTCAGATATGTCTGAAAATATCAAATTAAAACACTAAACAAAAAAACAAAGAAAATAAACAACACGTTAAATAGTACTTGCAAAATATGAAACCCTTTCTCAATAAGCACCAAAAATTCTTTTCACAGGAGATCAGCGACGTTTGATGGCAGCTCCTCGATGACCACGTTATAGAATTTCTGAATGTCATACAGCATTCTCTCATCATCCCTAGTCACAAAATTAATGGCAACACCTTTTCTTCCAAACCGTCCACCTCTCCCAATACGATGAAGGTAGTTCTCAGGTTGAGTCGGCAGATCATAATTTATCACAAGAGAGACTTGCTGCACATCAATACCACGAGCCAAGAGATCAGTGGTGATGAGAACACGAGAAGAACCAGATCGAAATTCCCGCATAATAATATCACGAGTGTTCTGGTCCATATCTCCATGAGTTGCTGAGACTGTATGGTCACGGCTTCGCATCTTGTCAGTGAGCCAATCAACCTTGCGCCTTGTGTTGACAAAAATGACACTCTGAGTGATGGCTAGGGTCTCATAGAGATCACAAAGTGTTTCAAGTTTCCATTCTTCCTTCTCAACATTGACATAGAACTGCTTAATACCCTCAAGGGTAAGCTCATCACGCTTAACCAAGATCCTCACAGGCTTGTTCATGAACTTCCTTGTAATTTCAAGCGCTTCTGGTGGCATGGTGGCAGAAAACACGCCAACCTGAACTTTTGCTGGCAACAACTGGAAAATATCATAGATCTGACAGCCAGAAAAACATGTTAGAACCAGAAAAGTCCAAAAAATACATGATGCCCATAAAGAACTCCAAACAATTGACAGGAAAAATAGAAGTATAATCACAGACCTGATCCTTGAAACCACGTGAAAGCATTTCATCAGCCTCATCCAATACAAACATCTTAATGGAATCTGGGCGAAGTGACTGCCTTCTCAACATGTCAAACACACGACCAGGAGTCCCCACAACAACATGAACACCAGCTTGAAGAATCCGTTGATCTTCACGAACGCTTGTCCCACCTACACAAGCATGAACCTTAACACCAAGATAATCCCCAAGAGCTCGCATAACCTTCTCAATTTGTTGTGCCAGTTCTCTGGTTGGAGCCAGGACCAATGCTTGACACTGAACTAAACCATAATCAAGTTGCTGCAGAATGCCAGAGCAGAAAGTTGCTGTTTTTCCAGTTCCAGACTGGGCCTGCTGAATGACATCAAGACCCTTACAGAAAGGAACAATTCCTCTTTGCTGGATTGCAGAAGGCTTCTCAAAACCTTAAAAAGAAATTCAAGACAAGGTAATTAGCAATAAATTTTGATGCACATACAAAGTTTGTAACTAACTGTCAAACAAACATTAAAAACCTCATACCAGTAGGCAGATACATTAAAACTCAACTAAGCTAAGCTTAGCTCTAGTACAAAATTAACTAAAGTCAGCTATAAATATAATAAGTTAAAAAAACAAGTATTACTGCACATCAGACCACAAAGAAGCTTGCAGCATGCTAAAAGAACAGAACATAAGCCAATGAAAGTACCATAAGCATAGATGCCTCTTAGAAGGTTCTCTTGCAATCCCATTGCATCAAAACTGTCATAAACCTCATCGTATGTGGTGAAAAACTCTTGTCCTTCACTTGTGAGTCTGCAGAGTCATAAAAATATGGATAAATATTGATCATAAGGCAACAACAAACCAAAAAGTTACTATCAAGAATCCTTGCCAAACAAGCCAAGGTTTAGGGGGAAAAACTCACATTTCATTCATTTTAGCATCATATTGCTTGGCGTCAAATTGTGATCCTTCTGCTGCCAAACCTGCCATGACTATACAAAGAAAACCAACACATTTACATGTCAGCTTACAAGGATCCAAGAGAGGTGTCTCAGAACACAATTAAAAGAACAAACATGGAAGGCATATGTAATTCTGACTCCCACATCAATTCCACCAAATAAAAAGATGGAGAATACTCTAACACATGGTAGGACAGATGTTCCTAAGAATAATTTCACCAAAGCCTGAAGCATGACAAATAACTAGTGAATAAGGTTAAATATCATCACCTAGAACATGGATATTCCCATTTTGTTCCTCATCAAGTTACAGCAAGAAATTAAATGAAAAATGTTACAGAAGAGCCAAACTTGCAAGACTAAAGAAGAGTGCAAGCATTAAACTTCTGCTTCACTATATGGAGAAGATAAAAGGGGTAGCACGCATCTGATATCTTAAATATAAATCATTCACCACCAGACACTTCTTCACCCACTCCTCCAATCCAATAAATTAGGAATCATGCATTCAAAAACCATGAAAAAACATTTCAACAGATAATTTGAGAACAAATCTCCAGGGATTAGCAGAAATAAGCAAATTTTTAAAACATAATATCCCCCTTTAAAATCAGGCTACAACACATAGTCATAAAACTAAGACCTGCTGACATGGACAATCACCATGGAGAGACCATTGCACAGTAAAATATCAGATAGAACAAAACATATGGCAAGTTCAACACTGCAAATAAATTATTACCATATTACCAAAGATTGCTGCTGTCTACAAAACTAGCACACCAATATGAAAAACTTGATATGTGCAACATTAAAAAAAAAAAATCCATGTCCATACATTATAATATGGCAGGAGAGCACAAGTATAAATGTCAATTGTCACAAAAGAGCCAAACTTGCAAATCCAAAATGGAGAAGTGCAAGCATTAAACTTCTGTTTCACTATCTGGAGAAGACTCATAAAGGGTAGCCAGGTGTCTGATATTTTAGATATAAATCGTTCATCACCAGACACTGCTTCATCCCAGTCCTCCAAATTACTAAAATTTAGATTCAGTATTAATGAATGATGGGGAAAACAGTTCAATATATAAACATTAAGAAAATATCTCCATGAATTAGCAAAAAGAAACAAATTTCAAGATACCTTTTCCACCTTTGAAATTACATGAGGACACAACATCTGAAAACTACACCTAATAGTGCAAAAAATAACCAAGCAAATATGACTGTCACATCCAAAATTTACATACAGAACATTGAAGGTGCCTGCAAACTTGTGTGTGCCTGTATATGCGTGCCCAAACAGTAAGGCAAGTCCACTATTGCAATCACACAGACTAACAGAAAAAGTGAAGTAGCTCTCTGATGGCCAATAAACCAGTGTTATAAATTTATCAAGAAATCTTCTCAATTATATTGACTTATACCTATCCCAGCAAGAGAAACTCAAAAAGTCTAATAATCTCAAGTCTCCTCAGTTACCTCAATCATGACAACTTGACCATCAATCCACTAAATCTCAAAACATTACTATTTAACAACACATCATAATCCAACTAGAACAATACCAAAAAACGAAAAGATCAAAACTTTTTCTATAAACAAGCAAACAGATCAATCCCAGATCCCAGATAAAACAAACAAGAAAAACCCATAACCAACATATCAAATCCACAGCCAAATCGCCCACAAAAAAGCAAATAGAGAACAAAAAGCATCAAACTTTACACAAACAACAAATACCCAGACAGAGATTCATAAAAAGATAACCATAAAGATAAATTTTTTTCGAAAAAAATCAAGTACCACATATGGATCTCTACATAACACCAATAACAGCAATTAAAAAAAGCAAAAGGAGCTGATTACACACACATACAAGCACGGAGATACAAGTATAAGAGATAAACAGGAAAAGAGAAAAAACCTGCTGGTGAGAGAGTGATTGATAGAGAGAAATTTTGGGGGCTATTAGAAAGTGAAGAGAGAAAATTAGGGTTTCAAAAATCCCAAACTCCTCGGATCTGCGCCTTGGAGTTTGAAGATGGAAGAGAGTGGGGGCTTGTGACTTCTGTTTGTTTATAATGTAATGTTTGGTTAGGTCTT
>CATIWK010672013.1:0-12247 GCA_949634005.1 Mallotus japonicus | reverse complement strand
TTACGAACCCTGGGAGCTACCAAGTAAGTGTATCTACTATTTCTATGTCTCCAGTCCCTTGTTTTAATTAACTGTGTTTCTTGTTTTCACTATGAGCACGAGTAACAGATTGCATTTACATGCAGAGCATTCCATAATGCTGGGCAATTCGGATGACCAAGTGTGGTATTTCTTTTGCGCTCCAAATTATAAGTACTCGAACAGCAGGCGAGTTGACAGGACCACTAATAGTGGATATTGGAAAGTCACAAGCAAAGACCGCAGGATTCAGGACATTGCTATTAAGAAGACTCTGGTTTTCTATCAGGGCCGTCCTAAAGGTGTCAGGACTAATTGGGTTATGCATGAATACACTCCCACTTTCAACTTCCCAACTAAGGTTTATATATATATATATATACATATATGTGCATTATCAACTACCTTGTTATGCATTTCAAGATGCCTTTATTGTTGATTCTTGTTTTTGTTTGTGAATTACTTGTTCAGAGGGATTTGGTTATATGCAAGATAAAGAAAAATGATGGTGACAATGAGGATGATGTGCCTAACTATGAAGAAGGCCAATCGAGTACTGCAACAGCGGCTTGCCCTGAATATCAAAACTGGAACTACAGCAACTACAATTCAACCTTTGAGGACCCTCAGGTGCAAGCACACGTGCAATCATTCAATGGCTATGACGAGAGAGATTACAGTCTTAACTCTGCATTTCAGTGGCATAACAACTATTATAATTATTAAGGCCAAGTAGTGTGTGTGTGTGTGTATGTGGGCAATGTTATGTTAGAAGGCTTTAAGAAATAAATTGTTGTTGTTTGTTGTTCAGTTTGAGAGATGATGTTGTTCATATTATAGTGCTTTGCAATTTTTGGCAATAGCCACTTGTTTCCTAGTATTTGTACCTCTATTTTCATGTGTGTTAATCTTAAGGCCAAAGGGTCAAATTGCATTCTCACAATGTCCAATGTTTTTTTTTTTTATCCTAATAGGAACTTTTACTTTTAAAATTAGATTTTTACAGGACCTTATCTTAATTTTTTTTTTTAAAATTAAGTTCTATAAGTCAAATAAAATTTTAATTTTAATGCTTAATCAAGGAACAGTTATTTAAATTGATAAATAAATTTATAAATTTTTTTAAAAAATATATATCACCTAATTCTAAAATTCTAAAAAATTTTAAGCCTACATACTAAGTTTTTATTTTTTTAAAAAATTAACTTTTCTTAAAAATTTATCTAAAATTTCCTTAAAATTTTTTATAAACCTAAAACTTTTACAATTAAGTGATATACATTTCAGAAAAAAGTTTCATCAATTTTAAATAATTAATTTAAATAATTTTTGGTTAGTCAAATATTAAAATTAAATTGATGAATAAAATTTTATTATTGAACTATTAAAATTAAATCATGAATAAAATTAATGAATTTTTCTATATCTATCACTTGATTCTAAAGTTTTTAAATTTTTTAAGTCTAAATTTTTTTTAAAAAAATTCAAAAAAAAAAAATTTAAAATTTTTCTAAAAATTATTATATAGGGTTAAATTTTTTAAAAACTTTTATAATTAGGTGATACGTATTTTTTAGAAAATATTTATCAATTTTATTTATTAATCTAAATAATTTTTCATTAGTTAAACATTAAAATTAAAATTTTAGTTGACTTATACAACTTAATTATCAGAGTTTTTTATGATAAAGTCTAATATGTAGAATTTTAGGGAAAAAAAATTTCTTATTAGGACAAAAAAATAACTTTAAAATTCAATGTTAACTTTGAAGTGCAGTTGAGGGTTAAATGGTCCAATTTAACCCTTTGACCTTAATCTTTATTTTAGTCAATCATAAATGCTATTAATCTTAATCTTGATCATCTCAATCTCTTATTTGCATTGGCATAAATTTGATCATCAGTATAATTATTTAGGTTTAATTATTGTCCATGTCAGTATAATTAGTTCTCATAAAAATTAGAATCAAATAGTTATTAATTATTAATTAATTTCTTTTATATTAGGAGCTTAAATAGTTAATGTTTTAAAAACTCGTATTTTTGTATTCCAAAATAAAAAAGAAAGAGAGTTTATATGCTCTCACTACAAACATTAGGGACGGTAATGCAATTTTGCCCTTGTAATAGTGGCCTATGCTATGATACAAACATTTGCATTCATACAAACAAAATTTTGACAAAAAAAAAAAAAAAAAAAAACAAACAGAATTAAAACTGTTGGATTAATATATATATATATATATATATATATATATACTCGCTCTGTTCCCGTTCTGTTCCTAAATAATTGACATTTTAAGTTACTAATACATCTTAACTACTTTTTTTTCTATTTCACATTTATTTAATATAGGAGAAATAATTGAATAGATATCTATTTCCTTTAGAACTCTACACAAGTTAATAATTGATTGAGAAAATTATTATAAGGGTAATATAGTATTTTATGCATATATTAAATGCATTTCTTAATCTATGTAAAAAATCTTTAAATCATAATTATTTAGAAACAGAAGGGTATATATTAAATGTTAAATTCTAAAGTGATTCAGCTCAAAATTTGACACTTACCCCTCCCATAATTCAACATTCAATTCTAAACATATACGTGTTAAATTCTAAAAATTTACAATATTTTTCTATCAAAAATATTTAACTATCAAAAATATTTAAAAAAAAATTCTATTTATCTATGTTTCGTATCCTTCCTCCTGTTCACCCCGGTGCCAAGGGTTCCAGTTCCTCCTCACCAGAGACATTCTGCTTCCCCTATTACTCTTTACGTACTACTCCTTCTTTTGGCCTTTTGGCTCTTTGTATTTCTTCCAAACTTCAATTATCTCAAGAATTTCATTATCAATCTCAATCCACTTCTCAATATCATAATCAATCCAATTTTCAATTTACGTAAAGAAATTCTATCAATCTCATAAAAAAAAATTATATTCTCTACCCTCCCAAATTATCTGTACTCTCTTCTGCATCCTCTTCCTTCTCTTCTTCTTCTTCTCAAACCCAACTGATACAAGCTCAGGTTTGTTTGTTTGTTTGTTTATTTGGGTTTTTTTTTTTGTTTTTATCTGAGATACATTGAATTTTATACTTAATTTAAATAGTTGATTTGCTAGAATTTTCTTTTAATTTTTTTATAATCACATTATAATTAGCATGGACGATGTGCCTTCAATTCAAACTAATGGGTTAGTGGATTCTTAAGGTGATGAATGTTCGGTAATGGATGATGCATGCACCAACAGTCTTGGATGACACTAATAGAATTGATGATAATGTGAACGTGGAGTTCGTTAGAATTTACGGGTTTATCAAACTTGGAAGGGGAGTAATGTGAGTTCTTTCTCTGTGTTCATGCAAAAGATTGGAGCTTTTGCTTAAGTTATTGTCGCCAGTTTCTGTTTTTTTTTTTTTTTTTTTTTTTAATAGTGTTAGAAGATACCATCGATTAATAGGTCAAAAAAAATTGTTTTGAAGCTTGAAATGCATCAAGAATGTTTGATGAGTATGAGGTATATTGTACAGTGTGGACTCCATGCTTTTCTGTTAAGATAAGTAAGATGTAATGAATCTAAATTGGTTGTAAAGTTTGCAGCTTTAGGTTGATTTGAAATTTGGTGACAAGCCATTTTGTGAATTATGAGTTTTTTAATCATGAGATCATGCAGTGGAATGATGTCATTTTCTTTTAAGTATGTTAATTTTATTTTAGTTAGCGTCTTTTTTCTTTTGATATTGCGGGTTTATCAAACTTGGAAGGGGAGTAATGTGAGTTCTTTCTCTGTGTTCGTGCAAAAGATTGGAGCTTTTACTTAAGTTATTATCGCCAGTTTCTGTTTTTTTTTTTTTTTTTTGGTATTTATAGTGTTAGAAGATACCATCGATTAATAGGTAAAAAAAAAATTGTTTTGAAGCTTGAAATGCATCAAGAATGTTTGATGAGTATGAGGTATATTGTACAGTGTGGACTCCATGCTTTTCTGTTGAGATAAGTAAGATGTAATGAATCTAAATAGGTTGTAAAGTTTGCAGCTTTAGGTTGATTTGAAATTTGGTGACAAGCCATTTTGTGAATTATGAGTTTTTTAATCATGAGATCATGCAGTGGAACGATGTCATTTTCTTTTAAGTATGTTAATTTTATTTTAGTTGGCGTCTTTTTTTCTTTTGATATTGGGATGTAGCTGTTTGAAAATGTATGATATTTCCTTCTCAAGCTGATGAAATGCCATTTTGGGTATTTTTGTAAGTGTGTAGCAGCCATACACAAATGTTTGACTTGGCTGAAATTTGAGACATTGTAACTTGACTTGCTGTTATTATTGTGCTTTTGTTGTAAGGAAATAAGGAAAGCAAAAAAAAAAAGAGGGAGAGAAAGTCTTTTAATTGCTTGATGAGGTTTTGGTAGCTAACTTTGTTTCACATTGTATAATAATTACAGTAATATTGTAGTTTTGGACTGATAGTACTTTGACTGATCATTACCACATGGCAACCTAACGAGATCTCAGTTTCTCCCAAATTATATGATTCAGAAATTCAGAAACTAAGCTACTTAAGTAGCCTCTCCCAAATAAGATCACTTGCTCTGACTATATTTCTGATTGTTGCTCTGGTTGCAGTTTTATGCATCTTCGTTGCCAGAAAAATGATGGTTGATTTTTCTGATGACTTGGGAATATCAATAATGGTGGTTGCTGTTGTATTTACCATTTATGTGAGCTCTCTCTCTCTCTCTGAAGTTACATAATTAATCTCCTTAAATTCAAATGAATTTTTTATCTTTCCTATACAAGTATACATATTTAGTAACCTTGAGAGAATGTCTCTCTCCCCCCTCCTTCCCGTTTTTTACTTAACCAGCAATTATAGCAAGGTCTAAGGATATGTATTGAGTTATGTGTTACTTGTATTATTGTCGTCAATTTCAGTGAGATCCTTGAGCATGGAATAAGGGTGCAATCAAGCTAAGCCAAGTTTAAACATTGTCAGGTTCGAGCTCGACTTGACTCTAAAACTTGGAGCTCGAAACTTGGCTTAAGCTCAGTCAAGTTTTGTTTTTGAAACTCAAGCTTGACTCAAGTGAATATTTTTTACACTTGAGTTCAACTTGATTAATCATATAGAATTTTAAAATGTATATATTTTGAAATATTTGAACTTGACTCAGTTTAGTAAGATACTTATGTATTTATACTAAAATAAGAAAAAGATAATAAATATGTGCAAGTTTGATTAGGCTTGCAAGTTTGTCGAGGCAAGTATTCTGGAGTTTGAACTCGATTCAATAACATTTTGAGTTTATGTCTCCAAAAACAGAGTTTAACTCGATTCATAGGTCAATATGTATAAGGCTCTATGTCTCCAAAAGCAGAGTTTGAATCTCCTTGGCAGTTGCTACTTGATAAGAACAATCTTAGAGGAAATGAATGGCTTTTATTTATTAACTAAAACGCTATTATACATATTTTAATACTACTCAAATTCTAAAAAGTTTTTATATAATACGTATTTTGTTATATCAAATCACTCAATTATTCATAATTGGTTTTCTATTCGCATTTTGGCTGAAATTATTATGAATATTAGGGGTTTTAATTTGTTCTTATAAATGCAGCACCAGGAATAAGTGCCTCACCATCAGAGGATGATATGCGATATTTCAATGTCATGATTCTTGGCCCAACACAGTCTCCTTATGAAGGTATTATACTTGCATTGGAATTTGAAATTGTTTGTTTGGATTTGATAGAAAAAAAAAAAAACCAATAGTCATGGTATGAATAGTTATCAATCATGTTGGTCTTGATTCTGCTATTTTCTTGAGGATTTACACTCTTGGGTACTCTCTTCTTCTTCTTCTTCTTGCTTCTGCTGTTGTTTGCAAAGTTTGTTTCCTGGTAAAATTCTGCAATCTGGGGAGTTTTGAGACTTATCACTTTCTCTGTTAAAATTACATACCTTTTGGGACTCAATTTATTGCTTTCTTTTGCTTATATTGCGACGGCTGTCTACCTTTTATGATAAGAAATTTCAGTATTAAGAAGTTTTGCAAGTTAATGAATTTGAGAACATAGGTTCTACCAAAAACAAAAGAAGAAAATAAAAAAGTTGCAACTTTTCCACTTACCCATTTCCCATAGGGCTTTTATTTTTTTATATTTTTTTAGGTATGACAGGTGCTCAAGAATTTTGCTTTTACTCAAGTAAAAAAAAATTATGATAATAATGAGAATTATGAGGCTTCTATTGCTTATCCTGTTCGTTTTTGGGAAGCCTTATGGTCCAGGGGTTTAAATATGATTTTGCTCATCTTTAATATTATATTTTTGGTCTCTATGGCAATGTGGTAACCATTTTTTAACTTTGGTTTTCGTGAGATATATTTAGATGCTTTTGGTATCATATGCAGTAATAATCTTATTACGTATTCATGTTAAATTGTTAATTTATTTATTTTTAACTTGGCCAATGTGGCTTGCTTTATAATTCATATAGAAAGTATCACATAGACATTAAATGATGCTTTCATAGTAATATTGTTTAATTATGATTGTTGTATTAATTTGTTTGCAAAATATATTATTGTGAGTAAATGAGTTCCATTTGTAATGCTTTTTATGCTGTTGTTCTTTTAAAATTTGATCAGGTCTTGAGAGTATATATATAGATGGCTATGATTTATTTGTTTTTCCTATTCATTCATGTGGCAGTTTGAAGATTTTTGTGCTGATAACGCTCTTGGCGCTCCTAATTCTTATTCCAGTAAATGCATCAAGTGGAACACTGTTCTTTTTAAGCAAAGGATTGGTTATGAGTGACATTGATAAGCTTTCAATATCAACTGTTTGTCCTCAATCCATAAGGTAAACTTCTGTTTTCTTTTGCTTGCTGATTACCACAGTATCGTTATCATGATTATCTAATTGCAATTCATAAAGTTTTATGTTGCCAAAAACATTTGGTGAATGAAATGTGCAAGATTTCTTCATAAATGTTAACTTGACACTGGTGTCATTGGAATATATGAATGACCTGGTAAATTATGCATGGTAGATTAGAGAACACCTACATTAGCCAGTTCAAGTGTTTTCTACCATGAATTGGAGAAAAAGAATAGATTGTGGGTTTTTTTTTTCCCCTGAAGTTGCTAGATGTTTATATAATATCCTAATGCATGTTTCAGGAGTTGAATACATCAATTTTGTAGTAGTGGGCTAATCTGAACTGAAGTTTGTTGGTAGACAGCCGGTGCTTTTGCTATCCCATTTGTCCCCATTTGGATTTGTCACCTCAATTAGTAAATCCGCAACCATAGCTCCAGCATTGCTCGGTTTCAATTTCAGCACGCATATGTATACTGTATTGTCTCTTTTCATCAAGGTGCTACCTTAACTTTTTTTTTTTTTTTTTTTATGATTTGAATAATAATAATAATTACTATTCACAAAATATGTCTAATTTTTGTCTTGGTTTGCATCTTATTCACAACTGAATTAACAAAGTAAAATATCAGTCTTTTTTTGTGTATGCGTAAACCTTTCATTTTTAATTTAATCTTCTTGGCCTGCTTTCATGTATTGAGTTTGTTTTTATTTTAATTTATAATATAATATTGTGTTCTAGGTATTTTTTTTAAATTAAAACTTGAATTATCAATTTTTCTTACAACAAAAAAAATGTTTTTTTTTTTGGCTCTTTGCAGAAAAAGTTGGTAAAAAAAGGTTAGAAAAGGAAAAATTTACAAAGATCAATTTTTTTTTTTGTTGAAAATTGAAAATACATATTAGAAATTAAAAAAAAACCTACAGAAATCAAAATGCTAATCACCAATTAGTTATAAAATAAATTTTATTGCTCTTGTGCCTTAAAGACAAAGCTGGATCATATTTTATAATTTTTTTAGTATTGTATGAAAAATGTACTACTTTTTTTTTTTATTGCCTTAAGTTCAGCATGCATGCTATTGTTCCATATCAAAGATTTTTTTTTTTTTTGTTGCTGAAAATTGGAAATACATATTACAAATTTGAAAAAATACAGAGATAAAAATGCTAATTACCAATTAGTTATAAAAGCAACTTTAGGTCCTTCAATAGGTTTTTAGACTAGCCTGTCATTTTTTTAATATTTAATTGATTATCCTTAAATGTTTGATAAAATTATTTTCACCTATTGTAAATATTGATTAGTTTTTTTAAAATTTTAAAATGTTACATTCATTATTTATTTGTTTAAAATATCATTTCTAAAAATATTAAATTTACATTTACTAATTTCTATAAAATATATTTCATTATATTTATAAATTTTGAATATTAAGAATATTCAATATATTTCTACTATTTTTTTAAAAAAAATGTAATATACATAGATATTGAAATATGAATACAAATATACTAATAATATAAATTTGGATATATAAAAAAAGTATTGAAAAAATTAATAAAAAAATATAAAGAAAAAAGTTAATATTATGATTAATGTCGTCTTACTATTACGAGCTCTAAGCAAAATTTCTCGCAAAATGGTAGAATTTAACATACAAGATTTCTAAAATTTCCAACTAACGTAAGAAATATTATTTTGTTTACTTATTTATAAAAAAAAAATAATTCAATTCATTCTACAATCGTTTTGTTGTAGGTCAATGAAATTTTACATTGCAGCAAAAGCTTCAGGATTTTTCCGAGATTTAAATTTTCAATTTCTTTATAAATTTATAGCACATATAATACAAGAACAATATCAGATGATAGTAGTATGTAAAAAGAAAAAAAATAATAATTCTTTATTTATTATAGGCATATATTTATATTTTTTTATAGGTCAAATTGTTAAAAGAGTAAGAACTCTTAAACGTTCACATTTAAGAGGAAATCGATATAAAACTTTTGCGTATTCAATAATTGAGCATACATTTTGCAATAAGAAAGGAACACATCATGTTGGAAATTGATGAAGATACGAATCATACAAGAAAATTTGATGAATATAGCAAAATAATTGAGAACTGTGGTATCAGATCCTCATTTTATAATGAGAAAAAGTTGCAAACAAATTTGCAAGAAAAATATAGAAGGACATTGGAAGCACAAGTTATAAGACCTAACAGATGAAGATTACATTAATATAAAATGCAGAAAATGCATTGTTGATATACAAGTATTTAGAACTATAATTTATGTACAAATTTATAAAATATACCTTATACGTTTAGCTATTTCAAATTTTTATTATAAGATTACTAAAAATATTTATAACACATATTTTATATTTTTTTCAGTTTTAATCTATCATTTATTAGCTTTAAATCAAATATATATACTTCGAATATACAAATAAAAAAATACATAAAAAATATATATTAAAAAAATTAATGAAAACAGCTAGCGCAACTCGCAGGTTGACAACTAGTTTTTATTGAATTACAAATATTTATTATTTTCAGATATCAATACATGTAAAATATATTAATGGCTATAATTAAATAAATATTAACTTAACAGTTTTAATTATTTCGGCTCTTGCTACTTTTTTGTACTAATACAGATAACCATTTGACCCTCCTATCACAAGTTAATGACCGGCAAATGCACGTAACATTAAACGGTTACGTAAAAGAAACACTATCGCCCCTAACCCTCTTCCCGCTCACTACAGTTGCCGCTCTAACCACAGCCTAGCTATTACTGCCACAGAATCAAATGTAATTCTAGTAAAGCCACCTTGAGCTTCAAATTTCTTAATCTTGTCATCCAAATCAGGTGTTAATCTTGTAATCATTGAAAAAGCAGGTGGGTAATTTCCAGGAATCAGAGAGAATGTGTCTTCAACTGTTGTTACTACTCACCTAAACTAGTGGGATCAGAGCTCCTTCTCCGCAGATTGGATCCCCAGCTGCTCCCTCCTCTACGTCTGCCTCCCACCACGACCACCGAGCTTGGAGGAGCCCCGCTCCTCTCAAGGTTAACATTTTTTTTTAAATTAAGTTTGAATATTATTTTTGTTGTTAGGATGAATTAATGTTAATCTGAATCCAGAATTCACCTCCTGGATACATCCCTTCTATATTCATATTTAACACTCTGCATGACTTTCCATCATTAAATTCAGGTTCTGGGACGTCCATAGAAGATAGCTCCTCAATTGGATAATCTCTCTCATCGACCAAAGACTTCATATATGAGCATGACCGCTCCGCAGCTTCTATATTAGATGCAGGTTCCTGCCCTCTGAATCTGAACCTCGTTCGCGAGTCTGTGAGCAAGTTACACCATTGATAGTGCTACCATGAGCTGGATATGAACTGGTAGAAGGACCAGAAGAGAATCCACCAAATAGTCTTTTGTACCTATAAGGAGAAACTGGACTGTTGGGCAGACTGTTAGATTGGGATGAGCAAGTATTTATAGGCGTGGTCTCACAAAATCTAGAGTCATCCGAGTCCTCTGACATTGGTGAATGTTGCAAGGACATTTCATCCCTGAAAGGAAAAATTTGAGGACACATAATGAGAACGATGATTAAACAAAAAAAAGAGCAGAGGTTTTGAAGAACTAAGCATAATGACGAGATGTTTATTGTACAATTTTCCTGATAGTCAAAATTCAGGCATTACACTGAAATATTCATATGGGCTCTGAAATTGCTGCTGAGCAAGCTATTTTACAATTTGAGAATTTAAATTCACCTAGCTATACCAGAACCTGTGAGAAAAATAGACCTGATACTGAACAAGGATAACATACCGGTCCAATGTCAATAGGCCACAGTTTGAGGTAACAAAGCAACTAGGTACTAGGACTTCATTTTGAAAATTTGGACAATGTCCTTTAAAAAATTAAAATAACAAAAAATTTCCAATTATTGAGGTCCAAAGCATTAATTTGATTGGCAGACATCAGCTTAGGAGTGAAGCTTACATTAAGATATTAATTATACAATCTTATTTTTCATTGTAAATTCGAAATCAGCATATAAAAAATTCCAGCAAAAATAACATATGGTGAGGGACTCTTCCAGCTTAACCAGAAATCTCGGGTCAAACCCTGGGTACGCAGCTACTTTAAAACTCTTGAGGAAGACCTTCACCGCCCTTCGGGGTCCGTCCAGGGTCGAGCGAAGATTAGTGGGTGTGATACAGATTTAAAGACGACTTCCACAGTTGGGACCTCCCATGACACCTCGTGGTTAGATGAAAAAAAAAAAAACATCTAGAAATGAAAACTGATTGATTTTTTGTTTTTAACAATTGCAACTAATATGATATATTGGTAGTAGAAAAAAGGGGTGTGCCTATATAATTCGTTTAAACTATTACATTTACTAACCGATAAAATCTATAGGTCTCAAAGGAATTCAAAAGTTGATCCCAAAAAAATAAACTTTTTGAATGTTTTCAAGATCTTTTGCTTGGTGAAGTAAATATATCACCACCTTACTTACCCCAGTGAGACGATTGAGTTTTTTTTTTTTTTTTTTTTTGGAAAAAAGGAAAATGTGATAAAAATATTGAACCATTAAATATTATCATGAGAAGGTGTTTTTTTTTTTTTTTTAGATAAAAGCCTACCCATTAAATGAAATTTGACATCTTTAAGTATGTCAATTTGAGAGAAATAAGTAGGAAACCACATGTTTTATATAACAAAAGTAAGTTGTCTAGTCTTTTAGGAATATTAGACTAATGCACAAAATGTAAGCTTTGTAAGTTAAAGATTTTATATGATTGTGCAAATAAAAGCTTGTCAGTATTCGAGAATGTTCCTAGCTACTTGTTACCAAGATTGTTATAGAAGTTGGGAAAGCCAACGACCTTTGAGATGAAGTTGTGCTCTAGTTTTTATTACTTTTATTGAGATTTAGTTATATATTCCACATTCCACTAAATATAACCATAGAGACATGAGTGATGATTCGCCTATAACAATTAATAAATCTTTTATTTACATTATCTTTGCAACTGAGAGTTACGCGGTTTCGATTTTAAGTCAATTGACATTCTTTTCTAAGTCATGTAAGCAAGTAGCTTCTTAATGAAGCAGTGAGAGTTCGATGCCTATATATATATATGGAAGATGTTTGCCTAGACACAAACACACTCACACTTCTTGTTCTTGCTATTTTAGTCAGCTAGTATTGATCTTTGCACACTAGAGATATATCTCTTGCTCTTGTTATCTTCCTTAATTTTATCTTTTCTCATTTCAAA
>CATIWK010671651.1:0-12302 GCA_949634005.1 Mallotus japonicus | reverse complement strand
GTATTAACATAACTAATGATGCAACAAGCTCGCATGAGTAATAATAAGGCTCATATTCAACTCAACTTTAAAAGAAAATAAATAAGTTTCAAATATAGACACAAAAGAGAGAAGTTGTGATATTTCTCTAATATCTAAAATAAGAGAACCAAGCTATAAAAATCAAATACAATCCTAACTAAGCTATAAAAATTTAAATCCCAATTCAAATAAAAATAAAATGGAAAAATAATTCCATTTATCTTCAATTACAGGCTAATTTCTTTAATAATTCTACCTTTTAATTTGTATCAATTTATACAGTTAACTTTTTTACATCTTTCAATTTTATCCAACTTTCAATTGGCATGTGTAATTATCAACGTGACTTGCTAACAAGTCAAAAATAGTGTTGACTGAGCAAAGAGATCAAAATAGTGTCATTTTAATTAAGATCAAAATAAACAATGGTCGGTTTGGTTCGGTTGAAAAATAGATAAAATCAAACTAAACCAAAAATATTGAAAAATAATTGGACTAAATTGAACCAGAGTCAAAATTGAATTGAATTGAACCGAACTGGATCAGTTTAGTTTGGTCACTTTATTCAGTTTGACTTTTTTATTTTTGCAATTTTAAACATTTTTTTTTTCACTAAAATTTGGAGTCCAGAAATCAGAGAACGCACATAAGCATCTCAACTAGGTTGACACCCTCTTAGCGTTCACATTATACTTCTGTAGTTCAAGAAATTTATTAAAATTAAAAAAGAAATAGTCATACAAAAAAAAAGGCAAAAGCCACAAGCAATTAACAAAATCAATAAGCAACCTTGTGACAATAGTCATTACGAATAGCAGAACCACAGAACTCTAGTGATGACTCCCACCAAATAAAAAGAAGAAGCTGAAACGCCATTCTTAGCAAGCAAATTTGCCATAGCATTTCCCTCTTGGTAAATATGAGACTCTCGAAAATTCATTTGAGAAACATAATGAAGGCACTGAAACCATTGTTTCTTTAATTCCCAGGGGACTTGCCTAGAAGAAGTTTGAAACAAGTGAACAACATATATAGAGTCATATTCAAGCCATAAAGAGTGCCAACCTTTAAACTAAACAACTTCAACCACTTTAATAGCTGCACACAATTCAGCAATGTAAGCAAAAGAAACACCAGCCCCAAGTGCAAAAGCTCCTATAGGTAACCCTCTTGAAGTTCGAAAAATGGCTCCATACCCTGTTGTTCCCGACGAACCTAGCGCTGACCCGTCAGTGTTCACTTTAATCCATTGAGGCAGAGGAGGTTGCCAAGTAACCGAAAGGATATTCAGTGCTTTACTTGGAATACTTCTAATCTGTAACACACTAAGAATGTGAAGATCATCCATTGAATTAAACATATGCCCCATCCGGAAGAAATCTATGTCTTTAAGCATTTTCTAAAGAAGCCACAATGCCTTATGAATGTCTGGAGCCTCCTCATTAAAAAGAGTTGCATTTTTTTTATTTCCATATCACCCAAACACCACTAACAATAGTTGCAGTCCATAATGCTACAATTTAAGAACTAAAAGAGTGTTTCATTGCATCCAAAACAAGCTCCAACAAAGAACCCAAAACGACAATCTATTTACCAAAAAGACAGGCGACATAATGCCAAATAGCAGTAGCAAAGGAATAGCTAGTAAACAAATGATTATTCTCCTCCTCATGTACAACACATAAAGCACAACAAGAAGGAAAAATAATGCTTTTTTGTTTTGATTTTCCTCAGTTGGAAGATAACCCATCACCGATCACCAACAAATTATGGACCTGGATGGAGGCAAAAATTCTTTCTAAATGAAAGAACTCCATGGAATGGCTAATTGAGAAATACACAAATGATTATATATACTCTTCACAGAATGCACACCATCTGTTACCTATGTCCAAACACAATGGTTCATATTATCTTTTATTGGAGAAATAGCACAAATATTATCAATAACAACTACATTAGAAATATGGAAGACAGACCATGTACCGTGAAGCAAAAAACTAGAGACCTTATCCATCAAGTTTCTTTGCCCCTTAACTGAAATTCTGAGCTAATTTGCCACCTAGGGAGTAATCTACTCATCAATCCAAAAATTGAGCTTACTTTGAGATCCAATGAACCAAACAATTTCTGAGCAAAGAGAAGAATAAATTCGCTTAATGGAACTCCAAATAAAAGACTTCATATAAGTGTCCCTAGGGATGCCCGAAGGAGTAAAAAAGCATTTGCTTAAAACATTCATTGGATAGCCATGAGAAGCAATCAATTTCCATGCTATTTTACTTAACATAACATCTTTAAGAGCCTATAACTGCATAATTCCAAGACCACCCTCCTTAACTGGAGACAAGAAATTCTCCAAGGAATAATTACAAGCTTTCTCTCTGAAATAGCACCCGACCATAAAAAATTACGCATACAATGTCCCAAATGTCGGATTAAAGATTGAGGCCATTTATAAATAGCAAAAGAGTGAAGCAAGGAGCTGATTATAACTAATTGAATAAGAGTGTGCCTACCAACCATAAACAAAGAACTACCCTTTCATTTGGAAAATTTGCTGCATATTCGATTTGCAATGGGCTTTAACCACTTGCATTTAGGAGCTTCAGCAAATAATGGCACACCTAGGTAAGTAAATGGAAAAGATCCTCTTCTCATACTTGTAAATTGCTGCATCTTAAGAATTCGTTTATCATTAATAGAGGCGCCATAGAAAATCTCAGACTTAGCCTAATTCACCATTTGACCTGAAAGCTGACCATAAGTCTTGAACACTGCATTGATAACATGAATGTTTCTTGAAGAAGCTTTCCCAAATAGAAGAATGTCATCCGCATATAGGAAATGAGTAGGAAAATAAGAAGTTCTAATATAAAGCATTAGAATAATTTCAGTATGATTAATTTTAATATAAATAAAATGACTGAGAAAGTCTTCTGCAAGCTAAAAGAGGAGAGGAGAAAGAGGTTCTCCTTGATGAACTCCTCAAGGGCAAGGAAAATAACTATAAACCTTTCCATTAATCATGATAGAGAGCCTATAAGAAGAAAAAAGAGACAAAATCCAATCTCTAAATTGAAATGAAAACCCAAAGGCCTCTATAACATCCAGCAAAAAATTCCTATCAATTGTATTAAAAGCTTTACGGATATCAATTTTCAAAGCCATGTTACCACCAAAGCAAACCTTATTAAGAAGATTAACTCCTTCAGAAGCACCAGTAATACAATCAGGAATGCTCCGATTTTTAATACACCCAAATTGATTATAAGAAATTATTTTTGAAGAATAGAGGCTAAGCGATCTGCTAAAATTTTTAAAATAATTTTAATGCTAAAATTACTTAGCACTGTAGGCCAAAATTGTTCAATCACAATAGTATTAGTAACTTTCAGGATTAAAATCATAAAGCTTGAATAAATACTTGAAGTAACAACCCTAGTATTGAAAAAACTCCAAACAGTTGAGCAAACCTCATTAACAATAATATCCCAGTAAGTTTTATAAAAGATACCAGTAAACCCATCAGGACCTGGAGCACTATCAGCATCCATGTGAAATATTATTCCTTTGATCTCTTCCAAAGAAGGACACCAGGACAAAGCATATTATCCTCATTTGTAACCAAAGAAGGAACAACTTATTTAATCAGGTAAGAATCAGATGAGACTGAATGATCCGCTCGAAAAAGAGTTTGATAAAAATCAAGAATGTGATGCTCTATAACTTCTTTGTTATCCGAAATCACTCCATCAATATTAAGATGATGAATGCCATGATTTGGCTTTTTCCTTACAAAATGCTGATAAAAGAAAGAGGAATTCCTATCACCAGCAGCTAGCCATTCACTCTACTCCTCTTTTTAAGGAAATTTTCTTATTGTTTGAGATGAAGATCCAATTCCTCATGAGCATGAATTTCCTATATGTGAAGGTCCTCAATAAACCCTTGAATGGAAATTTATAATTGAATCTCTTGCAAAGTAAAACTAGCACGACTAATATTAGCTTCCAGATGACCAAATACTTCACGATTCCATACTTAAAGAGCTGTACAAAGTCTCTTAAGTTTAAATCCCTATAACTACATAGGGTGGAAGACTTCAATATGAGAAGACCAATTATTGGCAATGAAATCCCTCAAGCTAGGGTGAGTGACCCACATAGCTTGAAAATGGAATTTAAGAATAATCATATATGAAAACCCATAACGAAGCAGTAATGGTGAGGGAGAACTGAGCATGAAATTTCAGAACAAAAATTATAAAACTCGATATTGCCCATGACTTTATCCAATCGGCATTCAACTCGAGAACTTCCATGCCGACCATTACACCAAGTAAAATTGGCACCACGTGAGGGCATGTCAGATAAAAGACAGTCATCCATAAAAGTACAAAAATCTCTGCATGGACCTAAAGCCGGAGCTCTTCCAGTTTTTTCATGAGCCCCAAGAATAGCATTAAAATCTCATAAAATACACTATATCGAAGAAAAACTAAATAAAAGATCATAAAGGTCAGCCCATATATTCATTCGACTAGACCTCCAAACATTGCCATAGACAAAATAAATTCTTTGCAGAGAATTAGCAAAAGAAAAGTCTAAAGTGATATGTTGTCATGAATATAAAAGGAAGAAGGAGCCATCAAACCATGTTTACCCAATACCCAAATGGTTGGCAAAGGGAGAGAGTTAGTGGCAAGCAAATTAATATCCAAACTATCCCAAAAAGGGTATGAGATAGAATTAAAAGAAACCATAGGTTCCACAAGACACATATAATCAGTACATACTGACGACAAAAAGAGTAAAAAATGCATTGGGTTTTTGTGTTACCCATGCCCCTACAGTTGCAGAAGAATATCTTCATAAATTAAGCTTGTCTAGCTTCCTATTTACTCTTTTATAAAGAATAAATTTATATTTCTCCTATTTTGCTTGATTTTTCTTCCATTTCACCGTTGTCCATTGCTCCTCTTTAGGTTCTATTATATTAGCCCAAGAAGCTCCAGTTTTAGAAACTGCCATATTTTCAACCGACATTAGATGAGTGTTATAGTCTTGATCATTAGCTGCTATATCAAGTTCTATTGCAATATCATTCTAGAGAATTGTATCAACATCCTTAAAGTCAGAATTGTCCTTAATTACATCAGCATCGACATTAACTGCACTGACAACTAAAATATCATCATCAGGGTTTTGAACATCAACGTCCTTATGATGTTGGGCATCATAGATCTCAGGAATTATGCTAGTTTGATTGTAGCTTGTCCGAATAGTCATGTCATCATCTCTAGTTCTAGCAGCATCAATTTCTAAATCAGTTTGAAGATTATCAAAAGAATTATAAACTAGAACATCAGAGATCTGAATTTTTGGTTTCCAGATTTTCATTCAATCATCAGTCTTATCAATTTTGGATTTAATAGCTGCATGTTTGCTCATTCGACAATCCTGAGGGAGGTGGCCAATGTTAGAACAGATATGACAAAAGGAGGGTAAATTTTCATAAACTATATCAATAAAGAAGCTTTTGCCAATTCGTTCAATAAGAAGATTTTCAGGTAAATATGTAGACATATCAATATCTTTTAAAACCCGAGCATAGTGTCCAAATTCTCCATTAATAGTAGCGCTATCAATTTTTAAAGGAACTCTAGTTCCTCTTACAATAGCAGCCAAGATTTATGAATGCCAAAATTCCTAAGGAAGCTTATAAAATCAGACCCAAATTTGTGTGTTAGTGGATTTTTGAGTTGATGGATCGAAATCTGGAGTCCAATATTGCAGGTGAAGAATCCCTAGTTTTAGCACTATAGAGCCTCAACCCCATACTGAATTTTTTGCAGTGGCGGAATTAAGAATGACATGGTAAAATCCTCATCCAAGAGAAATCACCATCCAAGAGAAATCACCTTCCAGTTGGAAGAAAGTCCCTAAACTGTAGAAAGCTTCTTTTTCAGATCAACAAGTTTCCATGGCGTTTCTCCCTTAGAAAGAACAATCCGGGCAATTAGGGCATGTTGGCATAGCGCTAGTTGTTGCTAATATATTTGCTAATTAATCTTGATAGCAATAAAACTGCCTTTTTTGGAAGTGACGGATTTATCAACGTTCAGGATGGAAGTTCCCGTTCCTGTAACAGCCTTTGCGTAGGATGATTTTTCCACAGGATTAGCACTACTGGCAGCAAACATATCTTTGTGACTGAGGTAATCCATGCAAAAGAAAGAACTAGGCGGTTTGACGGCAGCGCCTGGTGGTGGCGGACAACACAATGAAGAGTTCAAGTAGGCTACAAACTCTCTACAGAGAGTTTTTTTTCCTTAAAATCTTTTAAACATATAGGATTTATGTAATTTTTCACTATTTTAATAACATTTACGAGATCTATTATTGTTATTTTTTTATTTATTAATTTTTTAGAAAATCAATTGAACTGCTTTTTTAAAATGAATTTAAATAATTTTGGTTTGAATTTTTGGTATTAAATAGTTTTATTAAAAGTTTTAAATATTTAAAAACTAATATTGTTGATTTATTTTGAAATATTAGTGGTAAACCAATCAAATCAAACATAAACACCATGTAATTTAAAATATTTTAAAATTTTAATTTGGTTCAATTTAATAATTTTTTATAATAAAAACTTAACCAAACTAAAAATATTTCGGTTCTTTAAAGTAGAAATCCCACTAATTTTTTTTCAACTGAAACTTAACCGATTCATTTTTCAGTTTTTTTTTTGGGTACCCCTATTTGCCCCATCAACACTATGTTTGACACACAGCAAGTCATAGCATCAATTATACATGCCAATTGAAAGAAGTAAAAAAATTAACTGTCTAAATTGATACAAATTAAAAGATATAATTATTTAGAAAGTTGACCTATAGTTGATGATAAATGAGACCATTTTTTCAAATAAAATAAAATTCTAACTAAATTAAGAAATAGTAAAAATTAAATATCCTCTTAAGAAATAGTTTAAATCAAATATCCTCCATAAAATCCATAAATAATGCCCAATGAACTTGCTATCTTGATCTAAAATAATAATTGTAGGCACACCATACAAATGAACAACCTCTTTGAAAAATAACTTGAAAATTTCATCAGCTATGAAGTATGCTTACATAAAATAAAAATATGTTATCTTAGAAGATCTATCAACAATAATAAAAATAGAATCTATGCCTAATTGGGTATGAAGTAAACCAAACATAAAGTCCATAGACAAATCTTCCTAAATTTTTTCAAGAATAGGTAAATGCATGTATAAATCTATATTATGTGACTATCCCTTTGTTGTCTCACATACATAATAGCACTAAATAAATCTTGCCACATCCCTTCTCAAATGATGCCTACAATATCTTTCTCCAACTATAATAATAGTCTTGTCTCTTCCCAAAGGCCTAGATAGTCTTTTCATGAATAACATTTTATTTTAAAGATGATTTAAAAATGAAAAGTTGGTTTGCCTTGCATCAAATAACCATTATGAACATGAAAATTTTCACAATGTTAATTCATTATACACTTTTTCCTCATATGTGGAAAAGCCTCATAAGTTGCATATAACTCTTTCAGATGCTTAAAATCCATAGTCTCAATACTTAAAATAAAAAGCAGATTTGCACGTTGGATTAATGCATCTGCTACTTTGTTCTATGTCCCTATGTTATGATTCAGATTAAAAGGAAACTTTCATAGGAATTACGACCACCTAACATGTCTTTTTAATCCATTTCTAGCTATTCAAATACTTCAATGTGTCACACTTTAAGTAAAATACAAATTCTCTACCAACCAGATAATGCTCCCATGTCCTCGAATCTTACACGATAAAGTAAAACTCTTTATCATAATTAGTCCACTTATGTCTAGCATAAGTTAACTTTTTATTAAAGAATGCCACCAGTCTTTTTTCTTTACAAGTAGCATTATAAATAATGCCACATGTGTCTGGCATTAGTTAATTTTTCATTGAAGAAAGCCACCTGTCTCTTTCCTTGAAAAAGAATAATTTCTATTCTAAAGTCATTTGCATCACAATCTATTATGAATAGCTTATTGAAATCTAGTAATGTCAATAATTGAATAGTATATAACTTCTCTTTCAAAATTACAAAAGCAACTTTAGCTTATTCTCCCTATTAGAACTTCCTTTTCTTCAAGTATTATGTAGTTAGAGCTACTATGCTATTAAAGTTTCTAATAAAACTTTTGTAGGAAGTTGCCAACATTTAAAAACTTCTTACTTTTGTCATAGTTTATGGAGCAAGCCACTTTCTAAGAGCTCTAACTTTTCCCTCATTAACTTGAATGCATGCTAAACTAACTATGAATCCTAAGAATAATATTTTTTATAATAAAACTACACTTCTTTAAATTCACATATAACTTGCTTGTTTTAGAGCTTTTAGTACTTTATCTAAATACTCCTCCTCTAAACGACTATAAATCAAAATATCCTCAAAATAAACTATAATAAACTTCATGATAAAAGACTTTAATACCTGATTTATAACTCACATAAATGTGCTTTTAGCATTAGTTAACCTAAAAGGCATCACTAACCACTCATATCACCCTTTTTTAGTTTTGAAGGCCATTTTCCCCTTGTCTTTTGGTCTAATATGATTACGATGGTACCTATTTCTAAGATTGATTTTGAAAAGACAATAGCAACACTCAAATGGTTTAACATATCATTCAATTTGGAAATTGAAAACTTATACCCAATAATGATTTTGTTAGTAGCACTGTCGTCATATTTTTTTCTACTCAATAAAGTTATAACTATAAATGGACTCATGGTTTTTCTAGATATATTCTTTATACAATAACTCCTCTACCTTTGCTTTTAGGTTCTCACTCTCTTGAGGACTCATCCTATAATGAGGCAAGTTTAGTTAGGTAGTGCTAATGTAGTACTAAATATCCCTCATTAAAGGTAGTCCATCTGGCAAAATTTCTAATGTGATCTCTTTGAATTCCTTTAATAATAGTTTGACTACATGTGGATGCTTTATTGCTTCTTACTTCTCATTAACAGTTAAGACCTAGTTTACAATCAGGTTATAGACTTCCCTAGTCTTCTTTAGTGTACATAGCTTCTATCTCATATTCTAAATGTGTAAAGGTAATGAAAGTTTGCCTCTCCACTTTTGAAGTCTTGAGAGAGGACTTCCCTTTATAGGCAGTAAGGTAAACTTTGTGCCTTCTTTTTTTATCATATAGATGATCTCTCCCTGAATGTTGTGTATTGATGTCATATTGTGAAGGCCTTCCAAATAACATATGACAAGCATATATATATATGATGTTAATACACTTTATCCTTACTTACTAATATAATAAGGTGCTTTCCATTATTCTTTCACCTAAATCTTCTCAGAAACTTTAATCCACTTGAATGAGTACAGATTAGGATGCTTCTCCTATGTAGTTGTAAGGTTCTCATAACATCTCTTCCAATTATGTTTTACAAGTGCCACTATCAATAATCAAATCAAACAATTAACTATTAGTAGCACACTTGGTTCAAAAAAACTGATGTCATTAGGTGCTATCCTCTTACTTTAGAGCAAACATTAGTTTCATCACTACTTAAGTTTGCCCTTCATCATCTTTGTCACAC
Source organism: Mallotus japonicus (assembly GCA_949634005.1). Classification (NCBI taxonomy): domain Eukaryota; kingdom Viridiplantae; phylum Streptophyta; class Magnoliopsida; order Malpighiales; family Euphorbiaceae; genus Mallotus; species Mallotus japonicus. Next base: position 2,627 of record CATIWK010671651.1, on the reverse strand, counting down.
TCATTATCACTATCTAGATTGCAATAGACATTGTCATCTTTTTCATTATCCCTATCAGTTATATGGACTAGGGTTTTTCTGAGGACAATTGCTAGATCAAAGATAAAGTTTATTACACTTTAAGCACTTCCTAAGTATTAGCTTAGCATATGGATTTGTGCCCCTTTGCATAACTTTTTCTTTTACCTTTTCTTTTCAGTAGCTTTATCCTCTATATACTTATCACTGCGTGTCAATGCCCCCTGTGTTAGTTTGCTTTTATTGATAGGTGCTTTATAATTGTCACTATTGTAAACCCTATGAGAAGAATTATATCTTCCATTATCTTATATTATCAATTATGATTTCAAAGCTATATTCTTTACCTTATTCAAATAACATACCACATGTATACCTATATTTTCTTTGTTTTGTGGCTTTAGTCCCTCTAGGTATATAGCCACTTGTTGACCTTCGTTCTTCCTTAGGTCATTCCTTTCTACCAGCCTTATAAAATTTGTAGTACACATATGGACCAATCTTTAGTATTGTTAAAACAAGATCTTTTTACAGTCAATAGAAATTGAAAGTCTCTCTTTATAGTAGTTATTTTATTTTATAATAGGATCTAATTGGCTCCTCCCTTCATAGTTCATCCTAAGTTATAGCCATTCTCACCAAGTGAAATGTCACCTTTTAATTTGTAGAATACTAGCTTTACTCTCTTTTATTTCAATACCTCCATATACTCAAGAATTAGTTTATATCTTGAAGCCAATCAATAAAATCATCTATATTTATATTTCCAATGAAGCAATGAATATCTACCTTTAATTTGAAAGAATTCTTGTCTCTATTATAATCATAGTCATTTCCATCACTAACACCACATTTTGGACGTCAGTTGTAGTTTGGCATGAAATTATCCTTTTCATTTGAGTTTTTTTCATAGAATTGTTGTCTATGATTGTTTGTAGGAACATATCTGTCAATAAGTTAGCCTCAAGCTACATCTTCGCTTAGATGTTGCCTATCATCATTCCTATTTTTGTTGACACATACTCTAAGGCACGAAGTTGATCAATAATTTTACCAAGGCGTTGCTCCGAATACTAGAATATGTGATCTACCATTTACTCCAAGGCTCTCAATATTGCCTCTTGGATTTGAAATCCATTTTGCAGGATTTCCATATCCTAATGATCATTATGGATGTGACCACTTACCATAATATCATCACATGCTATTGGATTGGGCGAGATACCGACATTGACACCAACTGATGCTTTGATACCAACTGATGTAGTGTGCTAGCATAAATAAAAAGGTTAGTACACAACTAAAATTTAAAAGAAAAATAAATAAGTTTAAACACATAAATGTAAACAAAAATTGAGAGAAATTATATTATTTCTTGAACATCTGAAAATAAGTGAACCAAATGACATATTTATAGGATGGTACAAAGCATACCAACCTTAAGCTAATTAATAAATAAAAATCAAATTTAATTCTTGCTAAGATAGAAAAATTAAATTTCAGCTAAAATAGAAATAAAATAAAATTCTGAGTAAGGAAATAGAATAAATTAAGGAAAGTAAATTGAATATTGGCTAAGATAGAAAGTAAATAATATTAGTCCACGATATGTAAAATTTGAATAAATATGAAAGGCTAAACGAGTTGTACGTTTGATCTTTTGTGTTTTAATTCAATTCATAAATGTTTCAATTAAATGTTTTATGTCAATTAATTTATAAGTTGAAAAAATATTTTAATAAAATATTTTAAATTTAGTCAGCTCGTCTAGAATATGATGGTTTTCTATTCCATTATGAGACTCGACATATGTAAGAGGGGGTTTGAATCCTTCCCCCTCTCCTGTAAAATATATATATATATCCTCCACTTATTAGCTACATCTTTCTTTTACTATTAATATAATCTGTCTTTTACTATTAATATAATGCAAAAGGTCAATCTAAATCTAAAAATTATAATGAACACTTGATTGCAAGAAAGATTTGATTCGGTGACAGTTCAACTTGTTATAGAGTCAAAACTGCGTAGGGATCACTCCAAAAGTGAATGTCCAACAAATAATTGTTGACATCTAATCCTTTCATTTATATAGAAATGCAAACAAAGGTTTTTTTTTTTTTTTTTTTTTTTGTCTCTCTCTCTCTCTTTCTATATATATATATATATATATATATATATGTCTATAGAAATGTAAGCAAATTATTTATAAGTTATAGGTGTTTAAATCACTGCACAATGAATTAACTCCAATAAAACTTAAATTTTAGATTTTAAAAAAATTTCAAAAAAATGTAAAAGATAAATATTAATTAATATTAAAGCAATATTAGAATTGCCCTCAATTTTTTTTTGTCTTTATGTATCAGAGCTATATATATATATACATATATATATATATATATAGTCAATTCCCATGAGTGATAAGGGTGGAGTTTTTTGCACTCCACCCATTGATTTTTACGCTTCATTTTTATTTTTTATAATTATAAATTACATAATTATCCTCTATTGAAAATCTTTATTTGTTTATTAATTATAATTACTAAACTACTATTTTTTTTTCATTTTCCTTTCAAATTCATCGTTTGATATTTAGCATTTTAAAA
>CATIWK010671431.1:0-13331 GCA_949634005.1 Mallotus japonicus | reverse complement strand
TTTACTACTTTTTTATTTTTTATTATCTTTACAAATTACACCCATACTTTTTATTTTTTACATATTCATCCAATTGGAATATTTTTAATATATATTCATAAATTTAAGGAGATTAAATATTATATTTATTTTAATCATAATTTATTTTAATAATTTATTATCTTAATTAAAATTTTATATAAGTGCAATAAAAATTTAATAAAAATAAATGTTTTAATATTATGAAATATTTTTAATATTTATGTAATATTGGATAATGTTCATAATATTTATTCAATGTTATTCTGTAATCAAGTGAATATAATTAATAATATATGTAATTAATATAAATAATTATGTAAATTTTAAAAATATAAATAATAAGACATTAAACGAATTTTATATTTTGTTAATTAAAAAGTAAACAAAATAAATATCATGTAAAAGAAAATAAAATAATTAGAATGAAATTGGTCTAAAATATTATAAATGATAAAAGAAAGGATTATTATGAAAAAAAAAATAATTGAATGAACAGTGTTGTGTTTTATGAACAGTTTACAACAAAATTGTTGTAAACTGTTCATAAAACATAAATTTGCTGCGTGAATTGTGTAGTGATTGGAAAGGATTTTTACAGTAAATTTGTGTTTTTGTGTAGTGATTGGAGATGGCCTAAATCCCAAATCTCCAAATCTCATCACCGAAAGAGATTCAAATACATTTGATGTCATTTCCAAGAAAATAATTTCATTCAAGGAGATATCTAGTTTAGTACTTCAACAAAAAGAAAATGAAAACAAATAATTTCACTCAAGGGAGATATCTATTTTAGTACTTCAACAAAAATGAAAATTCACTTATAACTATTAAAAATGCACAAATTTAGGTTAATATGAAAATTTTCTTTAAATAAAAAAAGTTTACTATGAAAAATTGTAAAATTAGTCTTGGCAAATCTTAATTTGGCTCACCAACTAGATTAGTCTAATTGTTAGAAAAATTTACTAGCATAATATGTTTCTTTTATAGCAGTTTATCCTCTTTTTCTATTGTCCCTTTACCCTTTTGCCCTTTTATATTATTTACCATACATATAGTATTTAATATCTGCAAGAAAATTCTTATGCAAAACAGCAAAAGAAATAGATTAAACAAAATATTACACAAAAATAAACTAAATGAAAAAAATAGATATGTTTTTCTTTTTTGTCTAATCACTGATATCCTAGAATAAATGGTGAAAATTTCACAATAATAAATTTTGCATACAACATAATTCAAATTTAAAACGTCACATCTTTTTATTAGACAATGTCAACGCATGTTGGTAAGAAAATAGATATTTAATATGTCAGTAAGGGAATTTTTATTTCTAACCAAACTAAATAATTTTCCAAAATAAAATAATTATTTGTAGAAAATTTTTTCATAATTTTTTTTTATATATAAAACTTAGAGAACACCATAATTCCATAAGGACGACCTTATACAATCCCGACTTATGTTTTATACCCAAAAATGGCATACCTGTCAAAACCCTAAACCCTCACTACTGTTTCTTCCCTGATTCTGTCTCAAATCAAATTAAACCCTAAAAACATTAAAAAAAAAAATAAAAATCTACACTCTGTCTCTGTGCAACAAATTAATCAAACAATCAAAGAGAAAAGAAATAAAAAATACGATATGAGCAGCAGCAGCAGTAGTGAGCAAGAACACAAAGAAGAAAAGAAGAATTTTTCAATATGGGATTTACCAGATGTCCCAATGGGTCAGCTTCCACCTCATCTCCAACTCCAAAGAACTCGTGTTGTTTGCAAATCAGATGCTCCTATTCATGTATTCCTTCCTTCTTTCTTTCTTTTTTTTTTTTGTATTGGTGATTTTTAGAGCTTCTCTTTATTTGAGTCAGTTTCATGCATAATCAAGGTTGCTCAAAGCTTTAGTTTTTGAGCATTTTGGGATGTATTGCCTCTTACCCATTTTTTTATTATGAGTTCTGGGAGCACCCATTTGATCATTTTTGGTAGTTTCTAAGAATTTTGTGCTCAGGGTGATGGGAGAAAAAAAAATCCCACTTTGAATTCTTTTTCCTTTTTTTTGAAAAACAGAATTTATTTAATGAAATATTTACTTGCGTGGAGATTGTAAGAATAGCTATTACTTTTATTAATCATAATTCAAGTATTTGGATAGGCAGAAAGCTTGATACTTGGACTTGATGGATTTAATTGTATTTTTAAGTAGACAAAGTGTGAGTGGCATGGATTTGATGGTTTTGTTCCTCTTGCAAGTTCATCTGATTAGGATTCTGGTCTGTGCAGACAGATAACATAATGTATTCTGGTGCCTATGCTTCAATGGGAGTTGATAATAGTTTGCAATCAGATTGTTTTCGTGACAACTTCAAAGTTGAAGTGATTCAAATGACCAAGGATGATATGGAGTTTGATATGATTGGTATTGATGCAGCAATTGCCAATGCATTTCGAAGGATACTCATTTCTGAGGTGCGCCTCTTGTCCCCTGTTCTTGAGGTTACACTGTTTTTGTATATTGCTTGATGCTTTGATTTAATCTGCTGATCCTATTATGTGAGTCAGAGTTACTGCTTATCTGGTTTGGCAGTTCTCTTAATTGAATTGCAATTTAACTCGGCCCAATCTTTTATTTTACTAAAAGGATTGAGCCGAATACAAAGATCCTAATACAAGGATCCTATTGTATCTATTTTGGATAGGTACATATTTACCTAGATAATACAAGGTTTTAAAAACAAAAAATATATTAATTAATTAATATTAATATTTAACTATATTAATTATTTTATTCTATTATATTTATTTTTTTCTTCTTTTATTCTATTATTAGTTCTATGCTTTTGCATTATTGTATCTAAAATTTAATGTTCAATAGATAAAGTTCAAAACATTGTGGGACTATCTTACTGTATGAAGAGTGGAGTAAAAAATTAGTCATTTTGACAGTATACGCTGCATGGTGTATTTGTTGATTAGTTTAACCTAAAATATTGTAGTACTTAAGCTCTTATAATTATTTTATTTAATTCTACAACATTTATTGTCTTTCATTAAGTTACATTCTTGTTTCCTTGTGAATATATTTAAGTTTGATGCTGGAGGAGGAACTCATGTCATCTGTATTATCTATCAATATCACTGTTATATTAGCAGTTTTGCTCCATTTTGGCATTCATATTGAAATTTTTCTTGGTGTTTTGGTTGTGGTCTCCCCCTTATGTGAGGTTTTGGTTGATGGAAATGATGAATTTTAGTCTTGTTGCACATGCAGCTTCCCACAATGGCTATTGAAAAAGTCCTTATTGCAAACAATACATCTCTTATCCAAGATGAAGTCCTTGCTCACAGGCTGGGTCTCATTCCAATCAATGCTGACCCTAGGTTGTTTGAATATCTTTCAGGTATAGATTATACTTGACTGGTTCTCTCACTGTTTTTCTGAAGATATATAAACATACATACATACATATACATTCTTAGCTGTTGCATTATTTGGGGAGCTCAATTGGTTGCTTCTTTTTCCCTCCTTCTTTCTTAACCACAGCAAATGATACCCCAAATGAAAAGAACACCATTGTTTTCAAACTTCATGCATCTTGTAAACGAGGCGAGCCTCGTCGTACAGGTAGGCTTTCAGTGCTTTTCTGATTACATGAAAACCAGTCATTTGGTTCCTTGTCTTTTAATTTAATGAGCATATCATATATGCTGCAGTATATTCTGAAGAATTGGAGTGGTTACCTGGAGGCAGTCAGTTACTTAAGGAATCAGAAAATGTTGATTCAAAACCCAGTACTTATACTTCATTTAGTGACAAACAAGATTTTTTACCAAAGCCGATTAGCCCATCGGAAGACAAGATTATAGTTGCTAAACTTGGTCCTGGACAGGCAAGAAATGTTACTGCTTTTTTTTTTTTTCATTTTTATTCGTCTTTTTTTATAGAAATTTTTTGCTTTATGGAGAGGGTAAAAGAGTGAACGATGTTGATTAGTTTCTACTTTGTCATAGTACATTCAAGACATTGTCTGGTTCAGTGGTTCAATTGTTGAATATTAATATGCCAAGAGATCATTCATACTCTTAGTGCACCATGCAGGAATGTGTGTTAGGCTTTTGTATGTATGCTCTATTAAAAAAACAGTGGTCATCATAATTAGCATAGTATTTATAAGAAAATTATGCCATAAAATAAGGATTGGTATTTTGTAATTGAACCTCAAGTATTATACTGCAGATGGTATATAAAACCAAAAACTATATACAAACGCCTGACAGTTTTAATGGAGCTAAACATATGACCATGACAAGGGATCCTGTCTGTGACATTTATCATCCAAGCACGGGAATTTTGGAAATATGCTAGAGTTTATAAATTAATCACTCTGACTAAAAACAGTAGTATTCTAGGCTTCTAGCTTATAATGAGGAAAAATGTTGTTAGTGCCTGGACTAGATTAGACTCCCTGAAGGACACTGCATTACAACGAAACTTTTCTAATTTGTGCATGCATGCGCTGATGTGAAATGCACACTTATTGTTTCTGGTCTTGCTTTTCCTTGGTTTTTTACCGTTTTATGAATAGTCTCCCGACTTCTTTCTTTGCTTTCAATTGCCAGCTCCACTATTATAATGTAAACATCTTTGAGTTAGTAACCTTAGTTGCTGTTTTCCAATTTCAAGTTAAAAATCAAATACTGTACCTGTTTGTGATGTGATAAAGCTCTTAAACTATATTTGAAAACCTGTTAGCTTCTTTTTCTCTCTTTTTCCATATGGAACCCCATACCATCTGGTTAACAAACCATGGATACTTTTCTGAAAATTGTTGTTGCTTATTGTTTCTTGTTTTGACTACTGCTTGTTTTAGCCTTTTAGGTTGTGTGGTTTTTGAGTGTATTCTTAGCCTACAGGAAATTGAACTTGAAGCTCATGCTGTCAAAGGCCTGGGTAAAACACATGCAAAATGGTCGCCTGTTGCTACTGCATGGTATCGGATGCTTCCTGAGGTGAGGAACTTCCCTCTTTCTTCTAACAAACATAATTTCCTCTTGATGTTTTAAATCATAATGCAGAGTTTTCTTTTTCCCATATATTTCCTGTAGGTTGTATTATTAGAAGATGTCGAAGATGAGATTGCTGAAGAACTTAAGAAGAAATGCCCTGTTAATGTATTTGACATTGAAGACATTGGCGATGGTAAAGTGATTTTGTTATCTTTTCCCTTCATTTTATGTCTTCTCTTGAGGAAATTAGAGTGAAATACCATGTCCTTCTTCATGGTTGAGAGAGAAGGGGTTTCAAAATAGTTGGATGATATGCTCTGCCAGATTTTACTAGTTATGTATGTATTATCAATCATTAGGTTGAAATAAGAAGATAATGCTGGGCTATAACTTTTTTTTTTTTATTTGCAATGAAATAGTCTCCTGCAAGCTATGCTTGGGAGATTAAAAGAAAAAAAAAAGAGTTTTGCTTGTGTTAGATTGTGCTTGGATGGTGGAGGGGGAAAATGATAGCTTAGTGATTTCTAAGCACCTTAGTTTGGTGTTAGACTTTCTACTAGTTGGTCTGATTCGCCATTATTGGTGCATAATGAGTGTATGACTTGGGATGCTTTCTTGACATCCAACTTTAGAACTGCCATATCTTCTATGCCAGACAAACAATTTTTGTCTGGACAACATTCAGTATTGCATATTTTATAGTTAAATTATAATAATGTACAACTGCCAACCTCTGGGGTTTACTTTTTGACTGGACCCATATTCCTGATACTGTTGAACAGGTAAGAAGAGGGCAACTGTTGCTCGACCACGAGCTTGCACATTGTGCAGGGAATGCATCAGAGGAGAAGAATGGGAGAAACGTGTGGCACTGCGTCGTGTTAAAGATCATTTCATATGTAAGTAACAAAGATACATGTTCCATACGCATCGAATGAAGCCATAAGTAAATAATTTATAGGCAGGGCTTTAGCGGTTATCAGCACCAAGTCTTATATTGATCTTTTTTTTCCCACTGCAGTTACTATCGAATCAACTGGAGCATTGCCTCCTGAAGTGCTATTTACAGAAGCTGTTAAAGTTTTGGAAGACAAATGTGAACGTGTAATTACAGAGCTCTCCTGATTCTTTTTCCCCTTCTTCTTTCTTCATATAATAAGGGAAGAATGAAGTAGCAAATGACTGGTGTATGTTATATTGTTTCCGGAGAAATAACAGTTTTGTTCATGGCTTGGTTGCATTGCATATCAAGTATGAAGTGCCTTTAGCTTCTTTTTTTTTTTTTTTCTCCTTTCTTTTCTCAGGTAAATTTTATTCAAAGTTAGCACTTGATTGTGTGATGTTCAATCATGCAAATGAAATAATAGTAGTAGAAGGGGAGGGGTAAATGTACCATGTGGGAATCTGTTCAAGCCTGCAGACATGGTCCAAAGCCTAAGGTGCCTATTTTGTAGTCTCTGTATTGGCACATTTAGCCAGTCGGTTAATTTTTTTAACGTGTTGTCCAGCTCATATCAGCAGGTTTCGCTTAACTTTTATGAGTGATTCTCATTTAAAAAGAGAAAAAAATATATTCTATTGTTGTGGGAACTTCACTGGGTTGAACCATTTTGGTTTTCATCCTTTCACAAATATATATGCCAATAACATATAATATAATATCCATGGAAACCTATTTATTGATCATTTTAAATTTTGGAAGGCAAAGCAACTTCTTATGTGTTTTTTTTTTTTTCCCCCTCTATTGGCCATATGAGCACATGCATGTGGAATCATTTCTGTTCTTTTTTTTTTTTTTTTTAATTCTATTGTATGTTTTTGGTATCTTATGCTTGGTCAAGTCATATGGAGCATGTGATTATACTTGCTAGAATCTTGGTCTGATATGCAGTTCTTAGAAAACTTGATAAGTGAATAAATCATGCTTAGCTGGCTACTAAAATGGTTTAGATTTTAGATCATAATCTAAAGGAAATTTTAATTTAAGTTTTATTTATTGATTGAAGAAATCTTCCCAAGATGATGTACAAGAACTTTTTCATGTAATCATCTATGACAGCTTGATTATAAATATTCCAACTAATTAAAAATCCCAACTTAATACAGTTTATGAGTCACCTTCTTTCTGTTGCTTGTAAATTATTGTCCACCCAATTCTATTTATTGTAAGTAAATAAATAATAAATTTTCCAATTAATCAACAATTGCATCCCGCCAGCCCCGTTACCTTCCATCAACCATCCTTTATTTAGAATGTCCTTTGCCTTCTCTTCCATCAACAATAGCAACCCTAATATAGTGTGTCTATTATCTTAATTAGTTGAAGAAGACCAATTTCATCTCAGAATTGATTTGATTTACCCTTTTCACCCAAGAACTCATCAAGCACTCTAAATCATAGAAAATCCCTTAAATGCTTATATAATGTCATGAAAATGAAATTTTCATATTAATAATCATATGAATCAGCTAATAAGGGGTTATTTTTGCTTATCCGACGTCTCGAATTCGAGTCGTGGTATATATAATTGCATTAAATTAGTTGTTGAAACACCTTAGTCGTCCTTATGGACCTGTCTAGATTGAACTGATTAGTCAGACTCTAAGAGACTTTGAATACTGATTGATCAAATAAAAAAAAAATTCTCATTAAATTTAAAATAATAGTTCAAGGTTAATTTATATGAATTTAATTTCATTTACTTCTGCCTTCAATAAGAGGGCACTTCTATATATGAACATCTTTTTGGAAAAAAAAATTACTGCTATTGATCAGATATGTTTAATTCTCTTTTTATTGCTATATTGAATGGTGAACCTTGAGCTAACTAATGTTCCATGAAAATTCATTATACCCACAAACACACACTCATAAAAAGGTTCAATGAATAATGTTAGATGCAATCTTAGATGAAGACTAGTCAGTGTCACAGAAAGAAAGTGACACCAACACAAAAACTAAAACATTAAAAGTATCTTTACAAGGTTTTATCAATCTCCATGCAAAGGTTTTCAATGTTTCATTGGGCCAACCTAATTTCTTAAATTAAGATGGGTTTTTGGTTGACAAATTTTCTCATTGTTTAATTTATTTAGTTACTCTCAAAAACAATAATTAAAAGATGAAATTCATGATTTAGATCTCACCAACTGCCTAGGCAGATCAACTGTTTCCAGTATCATATAAATAAATAAATAATAATGAATAAAATTCATATATGCATATATTAATAATTGTGGAATCAGTTGATTATTTTTATTTAAATAGCATCTTAAGTTCGAATTATAATGTATATAATTATTATTAAAATTTTTTTTTTTTATAATTCTGTTTGATTGAATTGAATTAATCAGACTTATATGCATATTGTATGTATCCTCTCAGATTCTGAAGTATTTGAATTTCCATGGACAAAACTTTAAATGCATGTCCATGTCCCCTCTGAATCAGTAGGTTTTGTAGCTCTACCCTTACCCTATATTGTATCATCCACTGAAGCTACTACAAGTACATATATACTAACCCCACTCAGCCCCTCATGTCATGTTTGTGACTCTGAGACAAGAAAATGAATTGAAGATTAGGGTTTGCATGAAAACCCTCCCTCCAAAAAAAAAAAAAAAAATTTGATTTATTGTGTCTGTGGGGACATGATTAGGTATTTGGCCAAATCAGGTCTCCCAGTATTTGCATGACATTATAATTTAAAATAGCAATTTGTGTAGCCATTAATCTTTAATATATTTTTTCTTTAAAAATAAATTTAAGGTTCTTTTCTTTCTTCTAGTCTTAGTTTTTTAAAATTAAGAAAAAATAATTGCTAATCATAATTCAAGTTCATATACCCATATATAAAATTTTCTTTTAACTGCTGATCATAAAAATTAAATTAATAGTTCCATGTAATTGGCCTAATAATAAAAATATCATGTGACATCTAATACCACCAAGGATAGATTCTATTATAATAGTCGTCTAAAAGATATAAAATAAATTAATAAATTGAGATAAAACTACATGCAAATAGGCACCAAGAAAAATATAATACAGCTAGCGAGATAGTAGTTAAATAGTAATTTCTCTCCAATAACATTATAAGGTGCAGGGTTCAAATTTTATCGTGATGCTTAAGTCATATAATCTCTCTATTTAAAAAAAAAAAATACAATACAAATTGTGGTAAATCTGTATTTTGATCTTCAATGGGCCATGCCAGATAACAATATGAAGTGCCTCTAGCTAGCTAGCTAGCTAAGCAAGCATATCAATGCTTATTTTTTTATGGACATAACAAGCCTTCTCTCGTCCCCGCAAGCCTGGCCATCAGGCCAGGCTGTTGAGGGACATGCGGTAGGTCTCGGGTTCGAGATCTACCATCCCCCCTCCCCCACTTTGGTCAAAAAAAAAAACAAGCCTTCTCTCAATTGAGGTTAAGGATGAAAAGCATTAATAACACTAAAATGAGCTGGCCATGTCTGTCTAAGGGATTTGAGAAGCAGAAAAAATAAATCTATCTTAAAAGATTTGTGTCAGATTTTGTGAAGTAATAGAAACATTCCTGTTTCAAAGACATAATGCTGCTGGCAAGCATGATCCTCCAATACTTCATTTAGATACTGTTGGAATGAATGAGAGGTTTTTCATGACAGCATACATTTTATGGAGTACTGTATAGCTAATTAGTGCCACTTCTCCAAATATTTCCTTAAATTTTGGTGTTTGTCCAAGATTCTAGACATCCCCAAATGGAGATAATTGCTTACAATCTTCATTTACAAGTTTCTGTTTTGTGAATCTTTTATTTCAGAAAAAGTTGTATCTCTCTCAATGTGTATACAGGAAATGCTTACTAACCACAGTACTGTGGCATTAAAACCCATATGTGGTTTTTCATAACCACAATAGGAAATGGAAAAATTGCAGAAATTGTTAAAAATCCAACATCAGCAATGACTTGATTTTTGCACATGCAATTTCAGTAAGTATTCAGGATAGGAAAATATAATTAGATATATTTTATTTTGAGTGTTATACAGATACATGTCTTATTTTTATGGGTTAATTGTTATAATATTCATGAGATTTGAACTCTCATATTACTAGGACCTGGATACTCGATGCATCAAATGTGTTTTCAATATTATTACAACATCTTTAAAGTTTTGCTTTTTTAAACTATTACATTTATGTCGTTTAATTTACTGTTAAATAGACCAATTTGAAAAAACTGAAAGTTTTATTTGATCCTAAATTTATAATATAGTTTTAAATTCATCCTTTTTTAATTAAATTAATATAATTTTTTTAATTTATTGTATTTTTATTATAATAATATTTTTTAATTTTTAACGTTATATATATATATAAATCATATTGACTTAAAATTAACACTATTCTAATAAAAATACGTAATCAATATTGTATTAATTAAAATTTACCATATTGATTTAGACTCAATTTTTACAAATTGTTATCATGCTAATACAACTTATGTAAACGATATTGTACTAATTATTATTTATCATACTTGTATGTATTATCATAATTGGTATTATACCGATGTGACTTATGTAACTGATGTCCATCAATTAAGATTTACTATAATAATATAAATTTAATTTTTGTTATTGACATTGCACTCTAAATTAAATTTTTCATGCTAAAATAATTTTTTTTTAATGAGATTTGATAATTATAATTCTCGAAGGACTTGTAAACGACATGTTTGTGTATATACACACACTAAAATAATTTTAGTGTGATTTGATAATTAAATCTATATCAATATGATAAATCCTATTAAAAAAATATAAATATATAGATATTATAATTATTATTACAATAGAAACATAATAAATTAAAAATCTATATTAATTTGATAAAAATTTAAATGAATTTAAAATTATATTATAAGTTTAAAGACCAAATAAAATTTTTAATTTTTTGAATTGGTTCATTTCACTATAAATTAAATGATAAGAATAGTAAATTAATTATTAAAAACAGAGAGATCTACAATATAATAGATCAAACTTCAAAAATGTAATAGTAATTAATTTTATTTCTATTAATTAAATATAAAAAATATTTAAAATATATTATAAATTTAAATTTCTGATATAATATCCTCATAATAGATAAATAATCTCTTTTCAATATAATACTAATAAAAGATGAAAAATTCTATCATTAGAAAAAAAAAAAAAAAGGTCTAGTGCCAAATTCAAATGAGGAAGAGAATAAGAGCAGGAGAGACATCAGACAGGTTGGAGCTTTCCAATGCCAAAATTACAGGAAAATAAACATTAAATGAAAAAAAAAAAAAAAGGATGAAGTGGAAGGGGCAAAAAGCAGAAAAAAAAAAGAAAAAAGGAGTCACTTTAGGTTTGACCCCTCCTCCTTTCTCTTTCATTACATTGGTAGACCCAAACTCTCTTTTAACACAAAACTCACTCTCAAAAGACCAAACCTTTTTTTTTAATTTGCTCCTTCTTTGCTTTCTTCTCTCTTTTCTCAACACATTTTTCCTTATTAAAATTTATCTCTGTCTACAGTTGTTGATTGAGTTTGTAGACTAATGAGTGCTGCTGCTGCTCTCTCACTCTCTTTAAGCCCCACTTTGAAAGCAAATTAACACTCTCTCAAAGTTTTGATCTTTTTTATTTATTTTTTTGAAGCTATAAGGTACTCCTCCATATCTCTTTTATTGGGTTTCCTTTTTCTCTTCACTTTTAGCTGGTCTTTGTGATTTGCTTGGTTGGTTGGTTTTTGCTTATCTCTTCGCACTTGTTTTGTTTTCTAGCTTCTGGGTCTTTGTGGGGCTTTGGATCCAGAGAAGTGGGTCTTTTTTATTTTTTGAGATCTGTCTGTGTGTGACTTTCTTCTTTAACTTGTTGTTATCTTCTTCTTCTTCTTCTTCTTCTTTGGGTTTTGGTTGGTTTTTAGGGGTTGTTAGAGAAACTGCATTGGTCCTTCTTGAATTGATTGCTCCTGTTAGTAGAAAGTTTCAATCTTTTCACGGAAAAAGGATTGCCATTTTAAGGTAGAGTTTAGTGCCTTTACTTTTACTACCGATATATTTGTTTATTTCTTGTTGTTGTCTCATGATTGCTTCTTTTAGTGGTGATATTTGATCTGGGTCCTCTTGCAATCCTATGCTTGTTAGCCTGTGTTTTCCATTTTAATTTCTGAATTAGTTGTTTCCTTTTTGGAGTACATGGAGCATATAACAAATGTTTGTGCCATGTGGTATGGCGGTTATAATTAATCTATGTTTTAGATGTAAGTGTAATGATGATTGATGAGTATAATTTTCTTTCCTTTTGCTGGTACCCTACCACTTGTAACCTAGATTATGCCCAGTGAACTTTTTTCCGAGTATTCTATCTGTTTCAATCCAGTGTGCACCAGAAATTGACTGGATGTTTATTGCTTTTAACGTTGATCAACTGTAGGAAATCTGCAACTCTACTGTTTATTGAATTGAGGATGAAAAGAAGTAGGAGTGCTGGTGGATTGATCATGCTTGGGGCTGAGTAATGGATTTTCCCATTCTGATCTATGTAGAAGATTTTTTTTCTTTCAATGGCCTCAAAACCCAGTTCCAGAACTTCCCCAGAAAAGCTGAGAAAAGTCTCTGGTAATCAGATGCTGGAAGGAAAATCCCGCAGGCCCTCACCTTTGCAGATTACAAAGACCAGCAAATCAGAGCCGGTTACACCCAAAAATCCACCTCCTAGTCTGCAACAAGTTGCTTCAAAACCAGTTTCTGTAGTACCGACAGAGGAAAAGAAATCACTGATTTCTCATAAATCAGATAGTGTCAATTTTTTAGCTGATAAGGTGTCTTCGGGTTTGGCCCTTGTTGATTCAAAACAAGGGCCAAATTGGGTGGGTCCTGAATTTTGTGAGGCTAGGGAGTCACAAGAAGCTAGTGCTGACAAAGAAAGTAAAAATTTACAGCATGAAGTTAACCTTACTTCAGCTAAGGTCAGTGATGGGACCAGTAGCCTTGCAAAGACTAGTGGAAGTGCCAAAGTTAGTGAACGAGCTGATTTTGTTGAGAGTGGGAAAAGTAGTGTGAACAGAGGGAGTACAAGTACTGATGTGAGTGATGAAAGTACATGTAGCAGCTTGAGTAGCAGTGTCAATAAACCTCATAAAGCCAATGATATGCGATGGGAAGCAATTCAAGCTGTACGGGCAAAAGATGGTGCATTGGGTGTCAATCATTTTAGACTGCTGAAGAGGTTGGGCTGTGGGGACATTGGAAGCGTGTATCTCTCAGAGTTGAGTGGAAC